>JMSH01000016.1:247474-281560 GCA_000712465.1 Huntiella moniliformis | reverse complement strand
ACAAAATCCTCCTCCTTGAAGGGTCTACCCCCCCTCGTTCGCCTCCAGAGTACGGTTATAATTCCTACAGACATACCATAAATCCCGTTGCCAAGCCTCTTTTTTCTTCCCACCAGGCACTCGAATTCCCATGGCCCATCCTAGTTTGCCCCCGATCAAGCGCGCAGCCACCGACCGCAGCCGATGGTGTTTTTTTCCTGCCATCTGGGATAGAACTACTATTCTTGGGGTTCCAGAAACTCATCGTAGGCAGCCGATAATGATCTCTTCAGGGCTCTTTTAGCATGACGACTTACTGTTTAGGAACGGTGGGAAAAACCCCTGGTCTAGGCGTTCTTGCTTGCCGGTGTTGGGATAAACGAGTTTTATACGATTCCGGACCTAGCTAGATCTTGCGAACATTGCCATTGGTTGACCACCCAAGGGTGTATTTTTGCAACACATCAAACTTTCGCCTGTCACAGCCGCCCGCTAGTATTGTGCGTATATACTAGAATGCCACCATGGATTTCTCGTTTTAAAACCCTTCGTCTCAATTCAATTGCTGCCTGTTTTCGTCAATCCGACAAACATCAATCAATCAACTCGTAGACCATGCAAAAAAGCTAAACCTTATCCAATATTGTCTAGGCCGCCGTTGTCCCACATTCCGACCCTCCCACTATCCGGTAACAAACATTGGGACGACGGCAGTCTAAAGCTCTGGAAATGGGTCCCCATGACGTACATAGTTCTTTATTGCTAAACTATCGTCAGACTTTATAAGCATCGTTCATCATCACTCCGTTTCCAACAACAGAGCGTTGTGCAGATCTGACAAGGCAATTGACATGCATGCAGGGTCTCCACGATATATGGAACTTCTTTAGGATTTCGAGTCTTTTAAATGTCAGATTCGGTGTAACCTTTGTCCATGTCTCCACTATTTGTAGATCAACATTGAATAGGGACAATGGTTTGTAACCCTTTTGAGAAGGTATATACGTAAATACAGTAGAAATTTCTTCGGGGAAATACTGACATACATATGTACAAAAGCTTCATTACATATGCTAACTCATCTTTAACCAGAGACTAGAAACCTTGGTAATCTGTCTTCTCCGCTAAGTTTTGTTTATACATGTGTACATATGTACATACGACCACATACATCCATAGTCGTATATATGTACCTGCATTCATATACAACTTTTGCCAACTCAATTCACATCTTCTTGGCGATCCATATTTTGACAACGCTTCTATTGAACGACACCCTTGGCACGTAAAGTAATTCCCCAAATCCAAACGCCAAAACCAGCAAACCGTAAGCAATAGCACAGACCCTACAACATCAACATATAACCAAAGACATCGGTATCAACCGGCACGCGGCGCTACTTTCCAAAACCCGGTTATAAGCGCGGTAGAATTCGTGCCTACGCCTCAGAACAGCCAGCAAAAAAGACAACCTAAAACCTAACAAGACTGAAAACCATAGATGCGGGAGAAACACAGAAAAAGCAAAAAACTATGCGGGGATAGTGGTACAGGTGACTTGAATCACGCTTATGCGGAGAGCTTGCGGGTGATCTTGGCGATGACTGAAGAACGCGTCTGTTAGCATTTCGAAACATTACAAGTTTGACTACCGGGTTAAAACTTACTATGCAGAGCAACAACGCTAAAGATGAAAACCAAAGAAAGGACAAGAACGACAACAGGGTCAACCTTAAGACCAGGAGACTCATCGGTGTAAAGCTCTATAAAAACACGGTTAATTCCCTCGAACCATGGCAACATTCAACCCACAAAAAGGAACATACTCAGCATAGTGTTGCTGCTACCGCCAGCACCAGCGGCGCGGGTGCTAGTAGGACGAGCATTGGCGATCTTCTCCTTCTGGGTAGCGGCGGCACGACGGCGAATAGCAGTACGGGCTCCACCGGGGGCAGAGGCAGCGGTTGAGACGGAAGCGGCAGCGCCAGAGGCGGCGGCGGAGGGAGAAGCAGTACGGCCAGACTGGGGGAGTGTTAGTGGGGTTTATTCTGGTGACTGGTTTTGTTTGTAGTTGAGGGATCGTGGTGCTGGTTCTGGTGATGTAGAGATGGAATGACGTTTGGATATCGGTGGGATGACGGCGGGAAGTCGAGAGTTGTAGGTTTCCGTCTTGTTATGTTCACGGAAGACACATTGTCGAGTAATCATGCGACCGATTCAGAACTGCCATCCCATTATCCACAATCCACCCCAACCGATTCAATCTCGTCGTTCACCACCTCAATCACATGCACCAAAAACACCTCCAACCACCTTCAAACCACAAGAAAACTCACCATTTTGCAAAGAATCTCACAAGCAAATCGAAAATAAAGGATCAAAAAAGGATATGCGATAAACACCAACAACAAAAAATACCAAAGTTATCTAGAAACAATTGGAAATCAAGGTAACGTGAAAAAAACAGCTAACCAAAGGAAATTGCAGTCGCAAGTAAAGGACAGACAGACGTGACTTTTAAGAAGCTTGATGCACTAGCTGGCTGACTGGAGGGTTCCGTCACTTGGCCAGGCTGGCCCAATTAGCGGACGTTTTGAACGACTGTGAGTTTGGTACCCCTGCTAAGGCCACGCTTCTGATGCGGTTTTGTGGGGCATAGTCTAATTGACAGTGTCACGTGACGATAAGATGACGATGATCTAAGAAATGACAACTGAACATAAAGACGGAAACACAGTGGTACAGTGATACAAATCTAACGTACGCAAGCAACAAACTTTTGGAAATTATTGTATATTTATCAAACACAAACAATGTATGGTATCTGCTCAAATATTTTTAGATGACATTGGGGAGACTGCAATAAATGCACGAAACGAAGATATACACACCAGTCACGCTCCGACCAGATGCAAAAGGAACACCAGACAAGGGAAAATAAACAAGGAAAAAGACAAAGAAAACAAGACAACAACTACAGTATCCTCCACAAAAAGACCAAACACTGCAGCATCTATGTATGTATGTATATCCAGCAACCTAGCCCACAACGAATCTGTTCACGACAGCTCTTGTCGATCTCGGCAAATCACACATTCTTCAAGATCTGGCTGTTGTACAGTAAAACACATGGTGAACATGAACTGTGCACAGTTGCTAGAAACAATACCCCTTCAACCAGAAACGCCAACCAATTATGACAAGCAAGAACAATGCCCAAGACAAAGAAATGAAACAAGAAAACGCAGCCACAGACGGCGACAAAAAGAACAAAATAGCGAGAGATTAAGCGGGTAAATTGCAGTCATCCCAAGACGGAATGCTTCATATGGAACAAGTTAAGCGGAATAGATAGCCAGTGAGAACCAATCAAGGACCAGCAAAGACTAGACTTCCAACAGGTAAGGAGTATCAATGACAACTTGACGACAAAGGAACAAAGCAGAGACGAGGGACTCGGACGCAGACCAAAAAAAACAAGAAGCGACAAAACAAACAGACGAAAAGGGGAATCATTGGGCGGTTCAAAGTTTGACATCAAGGACGAGGGTGACGTCGCGGACGGCGGACCCGGCGAGATCCTCCAGCACGGGGATCAGATCTAACAGCTCATTATCGTGGGCATCGGAGAACCAACTGCTGATGGGCACAGCATGTTGGGGGTGGAAGGCGTATGAAGCGGGCGAATTATCAATGATGATGGTGTCCTCAAGGGGACGACCAATTTGCGAAAGATCCTTCACATAGTTGCCCATGTTGTTGAAGCAACTCTCACGGAAGAGACGGTGGTGCACGACCTTGTGAATATCAAGCTGGTCAAGAAGAGGGTCGCCATACTTGGAAACGGAGGCAGTGAACACTACAACCTCGTAAAGCTCACCCATTCTCCGCATGAACTCGTCGACACCAGGTCTCTTGATCACATAGACATTGTGGTAGTTACCCTCAATCTCGACGGGAATCGTGAAGTCGGCTTGGGTCAGCATCTGTAAATTGAAAAGTTAGTTAATAGTTCGAGAATGGGAAATGTATCAAATATGGGAACTCACCTTGAAAGAACTGTGAACGAGGGTCTCGTCAAGATCAAGAACCAGACACTTGCGGCCCTTGTGCTCAGGGCGAACTGGAGGCAGCAAGCCGGCCTGTTCACTTGCACCATCGTCCTCACTTAGGTAAAGTGGTACACCGCGGGCAGGCTGTGGCGACGGGGGAACCGCTGGTTCATCTTCATCCTGCTCAACGACGTAATCGTCTGACTGCTCAGTCTGTTGCCATTCTGGCTCCTCGCTGCGAACTGGAGGCTCGGGGACAGCAACTGGCTCACTACCTGACTTGGGCTCGTTGATAACTGGCGGCGTGCTAATTGGCTGGGTGGCGTTGGTGTCTTCGGTTAAAGTGGGGATACCCTGGCTAGTAGAGTCGGAGACACGCTTCTCCTGGGCAGCAGACTCAGGACCGGTCGTAGTTGGCGAGTCCTTTTCGGTTACAACGGCCAGGGAGCCACCAGCCGAAGCGGCCGAAGGCTGCTCCATAGGCGTACGAGAACGCGATCTAGTGGATCTCGAAGACCGAGCGGTAGTTGGCCGAACAGGCAGTCTGTCAACCTTTTGTACATTATCGATAGACTCCATAGGAGCACCGGGTTCCGGCGCAGCGCAGCAGACGAGCAGGCCCAAAAGACCGCCCTTCTTCTTACGGGGAGTAACGGCAGACATGGTGGCGAGAAAGAGTTCGCGTTCGTTCTGGTTTTGATTTTGGTTGTTGCGACGCAGGTCAAGGAAGCTTCGTCGGGGACGCAAGCTACTTGTCGTGGGCGGGCGACTGTTGGAGATTACCGCGTCTACAGACTCGGTTTGTTCGTCGGCACTGGCACCACGTAAGACTGCCGAAGCAGTAGAGGGCTCCGCTGGGCGCAGAGACTCCGTGATCGTGGCGTTGTCTCAGGAGGTATAAACTCCCGAGAGCTTCGTACTTAACGAAGAAAACGTGAAGGTTGATATATTGTCGTAAAAGGCGGCGAGGAGTGACACAGAGCAACGGGTGCACTGGCAATATTATCTCGAAAAGGATTTGGGCTATCGGCGAGCTAGAAATGACGGTGCTAAATAAGGCGAAACAAGGCGGGAATCGTGTTCTAGGAGCTGGAGCTGTATTATGCGACTAATATTACAAAAGTCTGGAAAACCATTTGTGTCAGTAAGCGGGGCGTCAGAGGTTTAAAAATGTTGCCCTGTTTCGCGTGTCCGTGTGGTTTCTCCGGTCGCAATTGCAAGTGTATGAACAGTGGTTAACCACTGATATCAAGGAACTCCCGAGACTCGATTTCGTGGCGCTTTTGACTCTGCGATACGTGTATGTCGTGCAAAACCGGCCGGCTTTCAAGCTCCCTCTTTCAGAAAGAGGAGGCCCTACAAAGGCGCGTCTAAACCTGGGTGTGGAATGTTGTTCCTGTACAATCGCGAGACGCACACAGCCTAGACACAAGCGAACGGTTACAACAGCCAACAACTTACCTCAGTGGCGAAACAGCAAGTGGTGGCCTGTCGGATAGTAGGGAATATGCTAATGATAATGAAGAACTAAAGATACCCAAGGGAACCAAAGCAAAGAAGCAGAATAAGCTGCGATTGTAGGTGTAGGCGGATACAAGGAGCGGAACGTCTTGTTCGTATGGGAGACGAAGAAGCTAAAAGGGAGCAAAAAAAGACCAAAATAAAAGGAACAAAAAAAGAAGAGAAAAGAAGAAGTGAAGACGACAGACCGAACAAGACCCGGCGCTGTATATCAGGCGTGGGGAGCGACAGCAAGTGCGAATTTGGGACTTGACGGAAAAGGGAAAAAAGAACAGAAAGGGCGAGCAGAAAAAGAACAAAAAGCGCGAAACAGGAAAGAAGGTAAGGAAAGAGGGAAAAAAAAAATAAAAGGAAGTGGGAAGGACAGAACAGGCCCGTGAAGAGGGAGCGCTCTTGTTCACGGATACCCGTCTGGGGCTGCTTGCCGGGGTGCGTATGTGCGTGTATGTGTGTCGTGCTGGTTGCTATTGCTTCTTCCTCATAACTAGCAACGGCAACAGCCTCTTCTTGGGGCGGCATCAAACCAACTTGACAAAGAAAACGCGGGTTTCCTTAACTATTTCCAGCCCCTTAACGGGCTTGACAGGGCCTTGTGGTGGCCGGACCAGGGCAGAGCCAGGTCTTAAGCGCAATGGTAAAATGACCAACCAAATTGGCAAAAAAGCACAGGGTCGGGGCTTTCCTACAGCAAGAGGGTGCAATTTCCCATTATTAAGAGCTGAGGTTTCCTACGGTAGGAGCATGAAGAGGGGTGGTGGAATTGAAGCCGCGTGCGTGAGAGCTCAGAAACGGTAATGACTTGAAGAACAACCAATGTGAAGCTATCATGCAATGGCAAGACTACTGCGCTATAAAGACGGCATGGTTAACAACCCTTACAATGCCATCCGCGACAAATCCACGATGAAATGGTTGTAGCTCTTATGGTCTTGCCCCATGTAAGAAGCACTGGGCAACCTAACCTCCGTCTTTTCACCCGTTCATCACGACTTGCTCCGTCCCAAGGAGACGGACTCAAAAGCGCGCAAGTTGGAACTTTGCTCAAGATTTCAGTCGCCTATTGCTTCATGCAGCCAATGTGTCTAATTCTGGTCAAAGTCAACCATACATATGTTATCCCCTCTTCTGGGCAGCTCTGCGTCGCTAGGTTCTTGGCTCCAAACGTCCGTCCGTGGTCCATCCCATTCATCTAGCTGTCCTACCGACTTGCAATTATTGTGAAGTGGAGGATCTTATTATTCCTTCTAATGCCGTTCCTTTACCTGGAATGGCGAGCTTCTTGTCATGAGCCAGCCGTCGCGTTTGTGCTTCTTTGGGTACATGGCTGTGTGCCAAAGTTACTTGTGGAGTGTGCCAAGCTTGCCCCTACCAAATGACTTTAGCGACGACTTGTTTTAATCTATGGATGCACTCAATCAATGTGCTTTGGGGGAGGGGTTGTCATGGACGCCCGGCCAATCATTGGCGTGCACACCGAGCAAGTCGGCGCGTAGAGAGAGAGAGTGGTGCTAGCTGCTTTGACAGCTTTGCTCCCTTGCTTGCACTTTCAACCCTTGGTTACATTGATACAGATGAGATGGGTGAGATGGATCACCCAGTTTTTAGATTCGGAAGTTCTTGCCAGACCCGGGGCCGTTGGTCTTGGTGAAAAGGGTGGGAGGACGGATTAGAATGTCTTTGTTTCCGCTCTAACCCTTTGAAGAACAATGAAGAAGTTGGAGGGTACCAGGCTATTAGAGACTGCATGCGCAGATGTCCTGTACGTCACTGTCGTGGGATCCAATGTCTCGTTCCAAATCTGGATAGTCCACGCCACCTCTCGGTCTCTTGGTCTTCCTTCGTCTCTGGCGCGTCATTGACTTCAGAATACACATCACACGCATGACCACACATCCAATCGTCATTCGACCATCTCGTCAACGAAAAGTAACGAACACACGACGGTACCAAGCGAGATTGGCCCCTGGCGCCGTCTGTCGTGTCATGTGTGTACGCCGTTTGTGTCTGGCTAGCTCCATCACTACTTGTTTTGTTTGGTTACTCAGAACAAACCAACGCCCGCCAAGTACTCAAGTCCACGATTTGTAACTTTGTTGCTAGGATGCAAAACCCGGACTCTATCCCAAAGTCGGAGAGACCCGACTTGCAAATCTCATTTGCCCGGGGCGTCCTTTGTGTGTCTTGGGTGAAAGGGGGCATAGAAGAAAGGCCAGACTTGTTGAGCGTTGTCAAAGGGAAGACAAGTTATGAGGCCAATGCTCTAGAAAAGCCCGATTTGAAACTGACCCCTCGTTGAATTGGTATTGCTTGATGAATTAACATTCCTTGCTTGCTGAATTAGCATATGAACTAGGCTCCGGTGCACAGACTTGTTATATTAGAAGACTTTCTTAAGATGCATCTTGGTCTAAGCAAGAACGTCGACGACGACATATATAGCTGCAACATAGTTTGCTCAAAAGACTTGCGTATGTCAATACATGTATACGTATGGTGACAACAGTTTGAATAGACAGATATTTGAACTGTCAAAATTTGCCCCTCGTATATGTATACAAATGTATGTATATATGCGTATCCATGATTTGGCAAAGAGGCAACAGTGGCGTTTAAATGGATTCTGCAGTGCAGGACTCTGCCATTCGGTTCGGCAAAGATACGATGCTGCAAGTTATATACCCCTATTAGTCGAGATGACAGCCGACTGGTGTGCCATGTCATGTGCAATATGAGAAGCTGACTTGTTTTCTAAGACTTTGTGGCTCACGTAATAGTGCCAAGCACGTTTTTGTAAAGTCTCTTTGATCACTTTTGACGACGGGAATCAAGAGCCGATGTGTCGTGGCTTGTCTAGGTCCGAGTTCCGTCTGTAAGCCAGATGCGCCCCCAATATCACTATAAAAAGTGACTGCATGAATATGATTGGTCGATCCGGCGCCTGTGTTCAATGCAGGTTGAACACCCCCGCAGTTGACGAAATACGGGATGGAACGATAGGGTTGCCTATACTCCAGGGTTGTTAAGAGCAGATGCTTAAGAATGCAACCCTTGTTATGATATGGTGTAACCACATTAAGCTTAGTCATGTCGGAATTCAGCGCGGCGGCCTGGATAGTCACATGCATTTGTTTGGTTTGTCGGCCAAGAAGGAATACCCCAGCTTTGTCAACCGAAGAACTCCATCCGAGCCAGTTGGAGAAAACCCCAACCTATGATACTCGAGGCAAATATTGTATGGTAAAGACTGCCAAATACTCACGTGACTGGCAACTCCACGTTCTCTTACAAGTACACTTTCCGTTTTTGGTAAACCAAAGCCCCACCCTGTAGTTTAAGCCTTCCTAACAGTTGCGTATCTTGGGAAGCTATCTCCAACAATGTTCCGGGCGAATGTAAAAGAGATAGTGTAACCCTCCATTTTTCACATGATTGGAATTAATCAAATTCAAACAGATTACAGATACCTAACTGGTAATCTATATATACTGAATAATCCGTGATATCTCATCTCAGTCGTTAATTAACTCTGTTACTTCAATTGTCGTTCTTATTATCTTCGCCCCCACTTCTACAACCTTATTTCAGGGTCCGGCCTGGTAAATATTGTCCTCGAAATGGCAGCGCAATCAACACTGAGGCATACCGCTGCTGAACAAGCTGTGTTGAAGTTTATTGAGAAATACACTGGACCCATCCAGACAAGATATGAAAGAACAACACCGACAACAAGATTACTCGGCGCAATATCCCTTCTCCTCACCATCGTACTCGGTGGTGCAGGATGTCGACGGTGGTGGAAGCGCAACAGACAAGAACAGGAAACGGGGCGCAAACTGGTGCGAACAAATTCTTGGCTATCAAACAAGGATGGTTCCCGAACTGTCTATGTACCGTACAAAGACGGTACGTCCAGGGTGACGATACACAATACCAAGAACCTCACGTTCGAGGCCCATCGCCGACTGTTCCTCGATCCACCAAAAGTTGCGGGGATAAGCCAGGGGATAGTACCAGGCGAGGCGACTAAGGCAGGCTTGAACTTGGCTTTCGTTCACCAGTTTATGAGCCTGATGAACATTATGATGCCGCGGTGGACAAGCAAAGAGGCAGGTCTACTTGCTAGTCATGCGGCATTTTTGATGCTACGGACATACATGTCGCTTGTAGTCGCCCGTCTAGATGGTGACATTGTGCGCGATCTGGTTGCCGGGAATGGAAAGCAGTTCCTCTGGGGTATTCTCAAGGTAAGTGATAACAAGTACAATGACGTCATATGAGGGGAAACTAACTGGTGGTGATAGTGGTGTGGTTTGGGAAGCGTCGCTTCTTACACAAACGCCACAATCAAATATCTTGAGTCAAAAATCTCGATCGCATTCCGTACACGAATGACCCGGTACATTCATGACTTATATCTGAATGGTAATATGAATTATTACAAGTTGACCAATCTCGACGGCGGTGTTGGCCACTCCCCCGACCAATTCATCACACAGGATCTCACCCAATTCTGTTCCGCAGCAGCTGGCCTATACTCATCATTGGGAAAGCCATTAATCGATTTATGCGTCTTCAACTACCAACTATACCACTCGTTGGGCCCCGCCGCCTTTGTGGGCCTTATGAGCAATTATCTCTTCACAGCCAACATCTTGAGGCGTCTATCACCACCATTTGGAAAGTTGAAAGCCGTAGAAGGCAGAAAAGAAGGTGAATTCCGTGCTCTACATGCTCGTGTAATAGCCAACGCCGAAGAAATTGCCTTCTACGGAGGTGGTGAAATAGAAAAGGTTTACATTAACCGCGAGTATAAGTCATTGAGGACTTTTATGGAGGGTATCTACATGCTTAAGATCAGGTACAATATCCTCGAGGACTTTATTCTCAAGTATAGTTGGAGTGCATATGGTTACTGCTTATCCGCTTTGCCAGTTTTCTTCCCAGCGTGGGGTGGTCTTGGCGGTGCTATGGAACTACAGGGCGAGACAAGTGGACGGGAGCGTAGCCGGATGAAGGAGTTCATAACCAACAAGCGGCTGATGTTGTCATTAGCTGATGCTGGTGGTAGAATGATGTATTCTATCAAAGATCTCCAGGAACTTGCTGGGTACACAAGTAGAGTGTATACCTTGATCGCCACATTACACAGAGTACACGCAGATGCGTACAGTGCTAGTTCCCAGGGAGGCCACTTGGAGCGTTATTCACTGGCTGATGTCCAGGGAACTATTCAGCTAGGATTCGATGGTGTGCGCTTTGAGAATGTGCCGATTATGGCACCAGGACTGTGGCCACAAGGTAGCGAGGAACTTTTAGATCGCCTTACTATGGTTGTCCGTCCGGGAGAGCATCTTTTGGTAAGTTGGGCATGTAGAAGATCCAAGTATTGTGTTACTGACCATTCTTAGATCTCTGGCCCCAATGGTGTGGGAAAGACCTCTATCGCCCGAGTTCTTGCTGGTCTATGGCCCACCTACCGTGGTCTCGTGTCCCGCCCTAAAAATACCGGCTCTGACGGTATCATGTTCCTTCCACAACGCCCCTACCTCAGTATCGGTACTCTCCGTGACCAGGTAATCTACCCCGATGGTGAACATGACATGTGCCAGAAGCACCGAACCGAGGAGGAACTCCAAGAAATCCTAGATGCTGCTCGTCTAGGGTATCTACCCACTCGTGAGGGCGGATGGGATACTAGAAAGGAGTGGAAGGATGTGTTAAGTGGAGGCGAGAAACAGCGGATGGGCTTTGCGAGAGTTTTGTATCATGAGCCTAAGTTTGCGATTATTGACGAAGGCACAAGTGCGGTTTCCAGTGATGTTGAGGGTCTTCTATACGAAACTTGCAAGGAACGGGGAATCAGTGAGTTTTATTTCGAAGGAAGTACACGTACAATTTTCACTAACATGACACAGCTCTCATCACCATCTCAACTCGCGTTTCTCTCAAAAAGTACCACGAGTTCAACCTCACTCTTGGTTCTGGTCCTCAGGGTGACGAATGGGCCCTTGACCGCATTGGAACTGAACGTGAGAAATTACAAGTGGAAAAGGAGATTCAAGAGATCAAGAAAGAACTCGCCCAAGTCGAGGCTCTCAAGGCTCGCCGACAGGAAATAGAACGTGAGCTTGGCATCGTCTGGGTGCGGGATGACGAGTCTCCTGCCTTGGATTCTTCAGAGACTGAAACTGGAGAGGAAGGGAGTGGTGTCGAAGTTCCTACGAGTATTGAAGAGGCTTGATCTTCGCCGTATTTACAGACTACGATGTTTGGGGATTTCCCAAGTTATTGGACAAACAGAAACAAAACTTATATGCTGGATCAATATATATCCCTTGAATATCAAATAAAAAATTACCGAACGAAAGCTGAGTAGATGGTTAGTGGTAGGTTCATGGAAGACTTTACTTAAAGTCGTGTACTTACTAGCATCAATCTGTGTCACTTGCGGCAACGCCAACCGCACCTTGTTCCGGTACAGCGGCGGCGCCTTCAACTGTAACCCGTTACCCTCAAAATACACAGTCCCCAACTTCTCCTTATCACGGAGCTCTCTATCCAGCTCAGCAAAGTCCATGATATGGCAATAACTAGCCCACAAGTCCTCTAAGTCCTTCAACGGTCCCACGCCCTTGAGCGACCGAATAGGATTATGCGAGATATCAAGAACGGTGATTGCCGTGTTATTCTCGAGACCCTCGAGCGAGACAACGGCGTTGTGTGAAATGTAGAGTTCACGTAGTGACGGGACGTTCTTAAGAGGAGACAAGTCGACAATACGGTTGCTCTGGATACTGAGAAGGCCAAGTTTTGGGAGCCCGGAGAGACCCTCGAGACTGGTGATTTTGTTCTTGCCGAGCCACAGTTCCTCGAGGTTCTCGAGGGCTTGGAGGTTTTGAATCTCGCGGATACGGTTGGATCCGAGCTCAAGAGAGCGCAGGTTGACGAGGGTTTGGAGGTTCTCAATGACGGAGATTTTGTTGCCGACGAAGTAGAGCTTTTCAAGCTTCGTTAGGGTCTCGAGGTTCTTGATGTGTTTGAACTTGTTGAAACTGAGATCAAGATCTGTCAGGTTGACGAGCTTGTCGAGGTTGCCCATGTGCTTGATTAGATTGTCGTAGACGTCAAGTTCCACCAAGGTCTCGGCAAGCCCATCGAGACCTTCGAGCTTCTGGATTTGGTTCTGGCGGAGACAGAGGTTACAGACTTTCTTGAAGCGGCCGAGGTTTAACGCGGCGATTGAGCGGACGCGTGATTGAGGGAGGGCGATGTCCTCTACCTCCGGGTCTTCCCCGTCAAGAATATCTATATTTCACCGGCCGAGTTAGTTCCTCTTTTTCATCTTAAACATACATTTTCACAAGGCTAAAGAAAACTCACTCTCATCAGCGGCAATCTCCTCACCCTCCAAAACATTATCCACATCGCTGTACCCAGAGTCCTCCAACGCTTCGGGATTCTCCAAGTTGGCTACGCGGGCACGGCCGTCCCAGCCTTTACTATCGGTTAACTCGCCCGATGAACTGCGCGCATAATGCTCTTCGGGGGCCGGTTCTTGAAGAGCAATGTGCCGCCCGGAGCTAGAAGCGACAGGGGAAGCAGGAGCATCAGAGGCGGACGTGGGTTGATCAGACATTTTAGGATATACAGTGTACAGTTCAGAGAAGAAGTTGGATTTGCTTGGTTGGGAGGTTTCCTTTTTATTTGGCTTCTCGTATGTGGCTTATGAAAGAAATTGAATCATAGATGTAACGGGAAGGTATGTATGTACAGGAATAAATTAGATTGGGGTTAATAGGCGATGGCGACAGGGGTCATGATTACTAAGAGCTGGATTTAGGAAGCTTCGGATTTAGTAAAGGCGGAGCGGAGTAGGCAGCAGGACAGAGTCAGCATTTGGCAACCAACAATGTGACGGTAATCATGAATATTTTGGTCAGATCTTACAAGACACATGCTTTGGAATACTAGTTAGGGAGATAGGGGCTGCATATGGGCAAGCTGCATGGGATTCCTTTCCTATATCATCAGATAAAATGGGGTGAATATATTCATACACAGTTGGGGGCTGTTGGTACAAGTCAAAAGAGAATGCCATATTTCTTCAGGAGGTCTTACATAGCTGATAGAGGCGTGTGATAGGCAGCAGCTAACCTCTACAACCGGAACGAACGTGTGATAGTATCATATGGAAAAGGTTCCTTTGACATAAATCATGCTCTTTCTTCACCCGTACGGTCGACGGGTAACCCCATGTGACTAGGGTTGGTGACATGATCCCCCCACAGCGGAACGTCGGTGACACAAGCTCTTACTTCACATCCTACCGTCAACCACCTAGATAGTCAAGAAGGACACTCAATAGGCATAGCGAAGATGAGTCTCCGTTCAGCATGTATTCTACAACGAGCTACTATACGAACCCCGCACCACCTCCACAGACAATCTCGTCATCTCTCTATACCACCTGTAATCCTGCCACCCCTCCTCTTCACCGGACTCCTCGCCTCCCTCTGGTTCCAGAAATGTCTAGCCCTAATAGTTTTCCAAAACCGCATAATCTACATGCCCAACATGCCACCCAACTCCTCTCTTGAAGAAATTACCGACTACACCCGCCAATGCAATCCCATCCACTGGACCCAGGAACAAATCCGTTCGATAGATGGTACCCACCTCTTCCTGTGCACTACATGCGCTACCATCACAGGAACTTCCCCAGGTCCTTCCCGCCCCATCCATATTCTCTATCTTCAAGGTCCGTCTGAATCCCCCGATAGACCGGTCCAGTTACGACGCTAACAGCCCCAGGTAACGCCGGATCCACGCCACCCCGTCTCCCCCACTTATCATCCATCCTAAAGACTCTTAAAATAACCCCCCGTCAAGACCCCCTCAAAGTGCATCTCACCGCCCTCGCTTATCGCGGCTATTGGAAATCCAGTGGTCGTCCTTCTGAAGCGGGACTGACACTTGATGCCCTGGCTGCCTATAACTACATGACGTCGCACTCACCATATCCAGAGGGCACACCAAAACCTATATACATAGTATGGGGTCACAGCATTGGTGCCTCCATCGCTACCAATTTGGCAGTGCGGAATGAAACTGCTTCAGCGCCAACATCACTTATCTTGGAGACGCCGTTTCTTAGTGCGGCTGATATGTTGGTGACTTTATACCCACAGAAATGGCTTCCATATCGGTACTTGACTCCATTTATCAGAAACCCCCTTGATAATCGAGGGAATCTATTGAAAATTGCAAACCATAGAGGAAAAGTCACCGTGCCGCTAGTAAACATAATACAAGCTGCCACAGACGAACTTGTTCCTCTGGACCACGGGATTCATCTCGAACAAATCTGCTCAGAATCCAAAATACCCGTAAAACGAACAGCAGTTTCAGGAGCTCTTCATAACGAGGCTACAATAAAACATCAAGGTAGATTGGCTGTCCTAAATGCCATAAACAACAGCATTTCACAAGTTTCATAGTCACATTTGCAAAACAGTATTCTAAAACTTCTTTCTGATCACAATGTTAATTTAGTTTACTAAATATGAATCATGGTGGTCTTTCCCGACCAGCCATGCGAGATTTGGGTATCGAGATTTAAATGAAGGGGGAATGATGACTATAGTACACTTCACACAAGACTGAACCTTTTACAGCTCATCGTGGTCAGGCACGTCATCAGAAGCAGCGCCGCCACCATACATCTTGGAGGTGATGGGGTAGGCAACGTTGGACAGCTTCTCCTTCTGCTCCTCAAAGTCTTCAGTCTCGGCAGTGGCGGCGTTCTCCTCCATCCACTCAATAGCCTCCTTGATAGCCTCGGAAATGGTCTCCTTGTCGTCCTCGTCAATCTTGCCACCAAGACCGTCCTCATCGGAGACCTGGTTCTTCAAGCTGAAGACGTAGTTCTCCAGAGCGTTGCGGGCCTCGACCTTCTCCTTGAGGGCCTTGTCCTCCTCAGCGTACTTCTCAGCTTCCTCAACCATGCGGTCAATCTCCTCCTGGGTAAGACGGCCCTTCTCGTTGGTGATAGTGATGGACTCAGACTTTCCAGTGCCCTTGTCGTGGGCAGAGACCTTGAGAATACCGTTGGCATCAAGATCGAAGGAAACCTCAATCTGGGGAACACCACGGGGAGCGGGGGGAATGCCAGTAAGCTCGAACTTGCCCAGCATGTTGTTGTCCTTGGTCATGGGACGCTCACCCTCGTAAACCTGGATGGAAACGACGGGCTGGTTGTCAGCGGCAGTCGAGAAGATCTGCGACTTGCGGGTAGGAATAGCAGTGTTGCGGCCAATAAGCTTGGTCATGACACCACCAGTGGTCTCAATACCCAGAGTCAGGGGGTTGACATCCATGAGAACAATGTCCTCAGTACCCTCCTCGTTGGAAAGGACACCGGCCTGGACGGCAGCACCGAAAGCAACAGCCTCATCGGGGTTGATACCCTTAGACGCCTTCTTGCCGGAGAAGTACTCCTCAATCAGAGCCTGAACCTTTGGGATACGAGTAGAACCACCAACAAGGACAATGTCGTCAATCTCGTCACGCTTAACCTTGGCATCCTCAAGAACCTGCTGGACGGGCTTAAGGGTCTTCTTGAAAAGATCAATGTTGAGCTCCTCGAACTTGGCGCGGGTCAGGGTCTCGGAGAAGTCAATGCCGTTGAAGAGGGACTCGATCTCAATGCGGGTAGACATCTGCGAAGAGAGAGTACGCTTGGCCTTCTCAGCCTCACGCTTGAGCTTACCCATGGCCTTGGGGTCCTTGGTAACATCAACGGAGTTCTTCTTGTTGAAGGTCTTGGCGAAGTGGTTGATGACACGCTGGTCGAAATCCTCACCACCAAGGTGAGTGTCACCAGCAGTAGCAAGAACCTCGAAGACACCAGACTCAATGGACAGAAGAGAGACATCGAAAGTACCACCACCAAGATCGTAGACAATGATCTGGCGCTCACCGGCGTCAGTCTTGTCAAGACCGTAGGCGATAGCGGCAGCAGTGGGCTCGTTAACAATGCGAAGAATGTTAAGACCCGCAATGGTACCGGCATCCTTGGTAGCCTGACGCTGAGCATCGTTGAAGTAGGCGGGAACGGTGACGACGGCGTGGGTGACGGTCTTGCCAAGGTAAGACTCGGCGACCTCCTTCATCTTGCCCAGGATCATAGCGGAAACCTCCTCGGGAGAGAAGGTCTTGGCAGAACCCTTGTAGTCAACCTTGACAAAAGGCTTGCCATCCTTGTTGACGACCTTGTAGGGGAAGTGCTTGATATCGGCCTGGAGCTCCTTCTCGGTGAACTTGCGACCAATGAGACGCTTGACATCGAAAACGGTGTTGATGGGGTTCGCGGGAGCCTGGTTCTTGGCAGCGTCACCAACAAGGCGCTCCTCCTCAGTGAAACCAACGTACGAAGGGGTGATACGGTTACCTGTTAAGAGACAAAAAAGTTAGGATTCAAGTGGCATGGAAAGAGGATTTAAGAAAATTAAACATACCCTGATCGTTGACAAGAATCTCAACCTTACCCTTCTGCATCACACCGACGCAAGAGTAGGTAGTACCCAAATCGATACCAATGACAGTGCCGTAGCTCTGTTAGAAATGTTAGTACTCTGTAATTGATAAATGACGTCAAAGTTGGATGTAAGCTTACGTCGACATCGTCAGCGCGGACCTGCTGGACGAGAAGGGGAGAGAAGAGAAGGCAAGCCCAGGCCAGAAGGCCAAAGGCAATAGCGAGCGTAGATCTAGATCTCGCCATCGCTAAATATGTGAATGGGAGTTTGTCGGAAAACGACTTGGATTGTAGATTGTGTGGTGATGACGATGGTGATAATTGAAATAAAAGACCAGCTTCACTTCCAATTGGTTTGGTGTCTGGCTGATAAGTAGTTCCTCTGCTCAACACTGATGGCGGCCGGGACGCTCGATGGATGGTTGATGCGAAGAAGATTGATGGGAGAGAAAAGCGAAGAGGGAAGAAAGACAAAAGTCAAGGCCGAACCCTCTTTATCTATAATGTGGAGTCGGTGAGCTGTAGTCTCTATCCTAAGCTGGAAACTGCTGATTAACTAGCCGTAAACACGGTAGCTAAAGTCGACGGTGTCCTAAATGCAATGGAAAGGCCACATTTCCAAATGGCGGTAGTGGCCGTTAACAGGGGGTGAATCATAGTGGGGTCTTTTTAGTGTCAAGAATGTGGCGTAGCGCCAAAGTATCTTCAAATCATACTGTGTATTTTACTAACATTGTAATCGTTCGTTAGAACAGTAAAGATCTTGTATTTTAACTGTGTGGCGCATTCCAGTACACCCCTCGGGGCATGTCTAGCAGCCTGCCCCTCCATTCGTTCAATAAAGATCCCTCCGCGCCCTAGACTGTTGACCCCTTGCAGAGCAACATCAACGACACGCTGTTCGGATCTCTGGTCTTTCCAGGAACGTGTTCATATAAACCTAGATGAAACGGGATCCAGCGTATAAATCGGATTCGTTCCGTTGTGCCTCGTATGAACTTTGGTGTCTCCGCTGTAAGACTTGGACCAAAGCGGCCGTATTTACTACTGTTCTAGATACTACCACACTTTGTATTCAGTAGGTGCCTTTGGATCCTGAAAGCTGGCCCGTTTGTATGTAGAATCCCACCCCATTACTTAAAACGCCTGTGCCCATCCCCTGTCCATGTTAAACTACGGCAAGTGTTTGCGTCATATGTGTTCAAACCTAGACTTGGATATTCCACGAGCCACCTGAAGAGAACCTTCCAGAGAACTCCGTCCCGGTCAACAGGGGAAACTTGATACTGAGCCGACCGATTCGCCACTGCCACTTATCACTTTGCCAAATGCCGTAGCCACTTTATAAGCCACGGACCTGATGAAGAAACAATGCCGAGTTATTTTTATGCACATATAAATCGGCTACTTCGTACCGTACATACCGGTTGCCGTTTTTGGCTGACCGAATATCTCGTCTTCAAACAGCCAAGTGTCCACAACCCACCCGCCATTCCCCAGAATAAGGACCCCGCTTGTATGTGCTGGGCATCATGTGGTCGTCCTTTGTCTCCACAGATCCTTAAAAGGGCTGGGGAATCCAGTCTATCAGACGAAGTCAAAACCTAGCGCTCAAAGAAACGCCGAGACGGCTTCGTAGGTACAGATCAGTATTTAAGATCCCACTGGTGTGGATATTCCCGGGAATCTGCTAGAGTTTCTTTTGGCACCACGTGTTTTTGGTGTTCAAGGACTCTTGTAGTCTAGTCTTCGTAAGTATGCATGTATGGACGAAGCTGGAAAGGCACGTATAGTTCAGATGTTCCATCCGATGTTGATCGCATTCAACACGATGCATATGCAAGCATGTACATATGTGCTCAGTCATTCACTTGTGAGCACACGAGATTACATTTTATGATGCCGGATGAAAAGGGTACCATATAGGTTGCCTATCGAGGCCAAGACTGAGTTATTCTGAAATGTATTTGTCAATGTCAACGTGAAGTCTGCATATGTACATACATACACATAGACATGTCGAGATATTTTTTGGTGTAGCTTCTGGAACAATCTATCAACGTAATCAACCCTAATATTCAGATACATGGTTGTACAAACCCTAATGTATGGACAATGGAAACGCTTAATATTATCTAAGGCTTGATGAGCTGTCTTGAAAGGATAACTCATTGTCAACCTCAGCTGCTTATTGAAAGTGCAACATATATTTGATTCTTCACTAACTAATAATACGGGTTTAAGTTACTCGGCACTCTCTATAGAGCCAGGGCTATTTTGAAGTGTTTGGTGTTGGTTTTCATTGCCATGTGCGAGCTTACTTTCAGAGGTTTTATATGATTCATACTCAACGTCGAAAGTTACCGCCAGTAACCCAGACTTATGTACATACAACGTCAGTGTATCTGATATCTGGGATTCATCCCTGTGTTACTATATGTACATAGATATGTCGGCGGTTCTCAACTCACGTGTAATTTTGATCCTTCTAAGCCTTATGTCTATCCATATTTTGACTACACGATTCATGTTCCTGGTAGACCTCACTCTGAACGGCGTTTCCGTCGATGATATGCATGACCCCGAAAGGGACTGCCCCGCAGCGTATAGTAACGTTGGACACAATGATATCACAGGTGGATAGCGGAATAGACCATGTATGTATGTGTACATACATCAATGCATGCATACTGTTATCTATGTTGGTAAATGCTTGCAGGTGTCAGGATGTGTTTGCATGGGCCGAATCACATGTGTTGAATCGCCTGGATGCATGTTTTGTGCCGTACTGCTACCTTGATTTCCACTGTTGAGTATTGGTACCCCCACCAACTCGCTGTTGAGAAACATCGAACATCATATCATGTTATCCGAAACTCACATTTGGAGATAATGTGGACTACCGGGTACATTCACAGAGAGACAACTAAATGTGTATACACACACAAATAGTCGTGTATGCTACCCAAGCATCAATATTTTTTGGCTCAAGCTTAACATTGTCAATCAACTGTCAAAGGTCAAATATTTGCCCGTAGTCAACTACTGCCATCATTAATTATGTTAGCTCCGCCATGAAAGAGGTTGGACCGTGCGATAGTTACAACCAACTTTCATTGCGCCGCCACTTCATAAACTGCGAATCCACTCCTGTGTATGTACATACAATGGAGGATGGTGGGGTGCGCAAGTCATTCCTTAAAAGCCCAATTGGTGTTGTTGTTGGCGTGCAATTCTAGGAAGGAAGCGCTCAAGGTCGTATGTCTAGGGGCAGTGAAATGATCCACAGCGCTGTCGGTTGTGACGTATCCACTATGAAAGATGTTGTACCTGGTCTAGTGGCCAGCTAAATCGTGAAATACAAGGAGAAGAGGGTAGGAAGGCGCTGATGAGGTAAGGCGCGGGGCCAGAGCAATCACCTATGTACGCAATCGCCATTGCGGAAACACTTAGGATTTTGTTGATGTATTTAGCCCTCCCTTGTTCCTCTCTTCTACTCTTCTTTTCTTCTCTTTCATCATCGACCCAATTGACTTTCCGCACCGATATCACTGATTCCATCGTCGTGCATTAGAACTTTCAAAATGTCTTCTTCTCTTCCTCCCGTTTACATTGTCTCTGTTGCCAGAACCCCCATTGGTTCGTTCCTTGGGTAAGCTTGTGTTGTCCGTTTGCGCCGCGCCTATAGGTAGCATCAGCTAACAAATATTTGTGTCTTATAGCTCTCTCTCCAGCAAGACTGCTGTTGAGCTTGGTGCCCACGCCGTAAAGGGTAAATATCACCCTCTACAAAGACTAATGCCTTCATATCGCTAACTAAACATTAATAGGCGCTGTTGAGCGTGCCGGTATCCCCGCCGAGTCTGTTGAGGAGATCTTCTTCGGCAATGTTCTTTCTGCCGGGTAAGTTAAAGACCTATTGATTCATAAATCGTCTCTGATACTAACCCTTCCTCCCTATCACTAGTCTCGGCCAGGCTCCTGCTCGCCAGTGCGCCATCAACGGTGGTCTGTCCAACACCGTCCCTGCCACCACTGTCAACAAGGTTTGCGCCTCCGGTATGAAGGCTGTCATCCTTGGTGCCCAGACCATCATGACTGGCAACGCCGACATCGTTGTCGCTGGTGGTACGGAGTCCATGTCAAACACTCCCCACTACCTCCCCAACCTCCGCACTGGTGCTAAGTACGGTGACCAGACCTTGGTTGACGGTGTCCTCAAGGATGGTCTCACCGACGCTTATGGCAAGCAGCACATGGGTATCTCTGCTGAGCTCTGTGCCACCGAGTACGAGCTCTCTCGCGAGGCCCAGGACGAGTACGCCATCAACTCGTACAAGAAGGCTCAGGCCGCTACCGCTGCCAAGAAGTTTGCTGAGATCTACCCCATTGAGGTCTCTGGCGGTCGCGGCAAGCCTAACGTTGTCGTTGACAAGGACGACGAGGTCTCCAACCTGAACGAGGCCAAGCTTAAGGCCATGCGCCCTGCCTTCAAGCCCGATGGTTCGGTCACTGCCCCCAACGCTGCTCCCATCAACGACGGTGCCGCCGCTCTTGTTCTCGTCTCCGAGAAGAAGCTCAAGGAGCTCAACCTCAAGCCCATCGCCCGCATCGTTGGTTGGGCTGATGCTGCCCGTGAGCCCGAGCGTTTCACCATCGCCCCCGCTCTTGCCATCCCCAAGGCCATCCAGCACGCTGGCCTCACCCCCGAGCAGATTTCGTTCTACGAGATCAACGAGGCTTTCTCGGTCGTTGCTCTTGCCAACATGAAGATCCTGGGTCTTTCTGCTGACAATGTCAACGTCTTTGGTGGCTCCGTTGCCATTGGCCACCCTCTGGGTTGCTCTGGTGCCCGCATCATCACTACCCTGACTACTGTTCTCGCCGAGAACAAGGCCAAGTACGGTGTTGCTGGTATCTGCAACGGTGGTGGCGGTGCTTCCGCTATCGTCATTGAGAACCTCCAGTAAACAATCTGTGATTGTTCAAAGGTGGTTTGTTTGACAGTTGATGAGACTCAGGAGTCTCTTTAAAATATAATTAATGGGTTGTTCGGTTTTAAGTAAGGGGCATTTTGCATAATAATTACGTTTTACTATTTGACTTTGTGTTTAGTTGCTTTGTGTCGACTCGTCTTTGGCGCCATAATATTGTTGGTGAAATGTTATGATCATGTGTGTGACATATGTCAGGGAGGACTTTGTTGCGTATACTATATACATACACTGTTTCTATTTGTATGTATATATACGCTGACTCTGAAGATGAACTAGTGTGCCTGTATATATGTACGTTCAACATGCACAGTTAATAGTGTACATGGGTGGCGTGATTTCATCAAAAGTGGATATACACACATACAGACATACAGACATGCTAGCGATTATCGGATCTGATAAGATTTTTCTCATCCATCACGGAACTTTTTACCACCAAAACTAGCGTGGATCCACTGTAACATGTTACATCGGGCATGGAAATCGGCAGGCAAAACGGGAAGGAAGGGAGGGACGGTTAAATAATAACCACAGGAACACACGCAATGTTGGAAAGTAAGAGTAAAGAAAACAGAAAACAATTATTAACGACCTTAAAAAAAACAAGTACACTATGAATATCGAGTTGGTCGGAATTAAGTAATCGGTAGCCATCCGTCAATCATTTAACTAAAACTCGAAAACAAACCCAGACGCAAAGGAAGCAATACCAAAAAGCAAAAAACACCAGAGAAACGTGAAAAGAGAAACGCATAAACCGCAACAACAAGTCTTAAAGACAATGGTGCCGGAGAGATGGGCAAGCAGAAAGAGATAAAGCAGCTTTTAGGAGACGAAAGAAAAGAACAGTAACAGGAGGATATAAGGGCTTTTACGCCTCGATAGTTGTGTCTGCCATAGTTACGTCAGCATCGGCAATGGTTGTGTCAGCATCACCAGTTGCCTCCGCCGTCTCAGTGGCATCTGCTGGGGCTGGAGCAGCTGTTGCATCCGTTACAGGCGCGTTCTCGGGGATAGGAGCCGACATGTCAACGTCAACTGTACCGTTATTTAACAATTGCCCGTAGAGGGCTAAGTAGTGCTTTACTTCATCGACTGATTCACAAGACTCCATCCATGATGGTGACTTAGTGAACTTGGATAGACAGACGGCACGATACTTGGTGTTCGTGATAACCTGCTTTTCACGAGAATGGCAGGCTTCTGCAGATAATGGGCGATCGTAGATGGCCCATTCGTATCCGAATGGCTTCCAGAGAAGCTTGTATGTAGACTGGCAAATCTTGGGCTTCATAGCAACTTGCTCCTGGATATCATCTGGGTCGGGCAGGTAGTCCCGATTGATCGGGGCCGTGGGATCCTGCTCGAATGGCAGATTGCGAGCCAAGGCAGTCGGCCGCATTTTGCTGATTTGGATACCTTCAGTGAAGTTCTCCCGGTGGAAGCAAGAAGCATAGTATTGCCAACGCTGTCTCTTTTGCATATCTTCAACATGGAAGGTACGGTCTTCGCGCTTCAACCAACGAGCTGTCAAACGAGAGTCTGTCGGATACCAAGTGAAAGCGAAGACCTCACCGTCCTTGACACACTTTTCAACAAACTTGCGCATGTTGATCTCAAGGAAGAAGGAAGTTTCCTCGCGCTCGCGAGTCTCGTAGTACTGGGAAATGATATCGGGAGTCTTCTCTTTAGCATCGTGACTGGTGCTCGTCAAAGCCATGCGGCACATGGTCTTGAGGAGATCCTGGATCGTGTATAATTTCCATCCACACTTCATGTAGTAGTGGCGCAGAATCTCCTGGTATCTCAACTCCTCGCACTCGCCAGTGATGTATTCTTCGATAAGCTCCAGGGTACGGGGCCAGAACACAGACTCGTCATTGGCATCACCGGCCTCGAAGAACTTGATGCGCTCTTCAATAAAACCAATATCCTTGCCGGGCTTGGGAGCAGTGAGCCGCTTAGTCGACCATTTCACACTGGCAGAAGCATTCTTGACATCAAGGAAGCGCGAATACAAAGCCCTGAAGAGACTGAGGAAAACATAGACTGTCTGGTTACAAAACAAGTTGTACCATGGACGCTTGAACATGTCGTCACTCATTACCTCACTGTCGGCAGTAGCAGGATGCTCCTCAGGGATACCATCCGGAACTGTGTTGACCCACGTTTGACAAGAAGGCGGGAAGCCAGAAACCTGGGGCTTGGGACCGGCTGCCTTGTCTCTTGGAGCATCAGCAACTGGTACGTCTGGGGTGTTTCCACGAGAGACAGCCGCACTCTCGACCTTGATTCCACGCATGACGCTGCTATGACGACTAGGATTTGGGGCATTGCGCTTGCCATTACGTCTGTTCGAACCCAAGTACGGTACGTGTTCCTCATCATCTGAAGAATCTAACTGAATCTTGGGTAGACGCTGAAGGACAACATCGTCAGGAATGTCGAACATGATTGGGATAAATGTTTCGAAAAACTCCAGAATACGGTCCTTCTCGTTAATGCTGTGTTGAGCACTGTTGCTAATGTACAAAGTCATGACACGCAACAGATCGACAACAACATCCTTGTCCTCAAAGTTCCAGTCAAACTGGTTGCGGTCTGCTGTACCCTTTGTCTCACGCTCTCTCCGTTGATGCTCGTGTTTTGTCTTGATGAGGTCGACCAAGTGCTTTGCAGAGAGATTCCGCTTGTCGTTTTGTTTGACCAAAATACCCATGTGGTCCAGACTCCGGAGATGCATGGCCTCAGTCTGAGAACGCCAAACCTTCTCCCACTCACGTTGTGACAGGCGCCATTCTTCGTCCTTGTGTTTCATCCGGGCCAACACCACAGGAATAACCGCAAAGGGATTCCGGAAAAGGTCGTTGACTACGTCGATACCACGATCACCATAAATCTTTTTGCAGACACGCTTGAAGATTGAGGTATTTTGACCGGACAAAGCAGCGGGCATGCGGAAAGCTTCTTGTTCACTCGGGTCCATGGAAAGCATCTGTTGAGCGATAGGTTCCAAGATCTGAATGCAGCGAAGGTTGATGCTGATGTAAAAGTCGTAGTCATGACGCTCTTCTTCAATTCTGTGGAGCCCCTCTTCAAAGGCATTTTTACGATGAGCAACAAATCCAGAGTCCTCGGAAGCCCACGTCGGATGAGACGCCCAGTCATCATTGAGAACGGAGTTACAAAGCTCGTCACGTCCTGTACATGGCTTGAGTCTCTCCCGCTTGGGAAGCAAACGGTAGCTGGGCCCGTAACCTCTGCAGTTACTTAGAGAAACCTTGTCGGCCGGAGGCGCAGGTCGGTTGACAACCGTTTGCTCTTGGGACTTGAAATCAAGGAAATTCTTCCATCCAGCGACTAGTTCGGGGCTACCCTGCAAATGACCGAGGCCCTTGTGGTAAAGCGAAGAACGATCGATAATTTGCTGGTTGTAGAGATTACAGAGCTTCAAAAACTCAGTCATGGCCGACTTACTACCTAGGTATTTCTTGACTTTTTCAAAAAATGCCAAGTCGTCCTCGCGGCTGTATTGGGCGCCGGCCAAAGAAAGGGGCTCGGGGACTCCTGGAGTCAACGTCGGCTCGACAGAGTCAGCACCGTTTTTGTGAGAAATCTTGGCTCTCTTAGCGCCGACCATAATTCCGGATGTGCTACGAAGATTTGAGCTAACTTCTCCTGGTGACGTAACAGGCGCGACAGAGCCTTTATCCATGCGGGGCCGCTTCTTCGTATCTTTAGTAGCACTAGCAGGCGGCGCAAAGCTTCCGAGAGGTGGCATCTTTTGCCCATCACGGTTGGGCTGTGGCGTCTGTAACAGGGCATTTGCACCGAGCAAATCATCGCCATATTGACCTGGTGTTGTGGCAGCTTGGCCCGAAGTATCTGGAAGAAACTGTTTGAAGTCTTCTAGAAGATCCGGAGCAGAGTTGAACAAGGTGGTGACTTGGGCATACACCTCTCCAATAGCTTTGGATTCGCGCTGATAAGTTTGCAGAATCTCCAAAAATTGTTTGTAGATTTCGGGCTTGTCCTGGAATCTGTTCTTGATCTTGTTTACATAGCTGATGGCGTGATTGAACTCAACGGGGCCACGTCTTTCCATACCTGGCGGTTGTTGGCCGTTGGGTGGGAGGGGGCCACCGGAGCTCGGAGTTGGTGTATGAATTGCGCGTGGTACATAAGGCCCTGGAGTCATGACCCCTGGTGGGCCAGCAAGAGGACCAGAAACATTACGAGGATGAGCCTGAGTGTCGTAAGGCGGAGGGACAGGATGCTCACCCGGAGCGTACATCATGCCAGGCTGAACGGGGTGACTGAATGAAGTATCCGGGCTTTCGATGCTACGGCGAGGAGCTTGTTGTGCAGGCCAGTTGCCGTTGCGTGCACCGTAAAAAACTGGCTGACCAGGCCCAGGCATGTTGCTCTCCAGTTGTGGCCCTTTACCAGCAATACTTTGAAGCGTCGTGCCCATTGGTGTGGTGACTCTGATCGTGTTTGGATCGTTGTTGGCCCCGCATTCTATCCGATAGCCCGGCGGGAGAAAAGTGTTGAATCCTTGAATCAAATTTGGATGGCCGGCGAAAAGGTCGGAGACTCTATTGATCACGCCAGGAGTGTCGATACTATAATCAATGATTATGTTAATAATTGAGGGGGGGATGCAATAAGGAGAAAATACAAAACTTACGCCTGACTCTTAAAGTCCTTCATTATATCTAAGAAACGGTTATAAACATCTGGTTGCTCGTGGAATTGAACTTTGACCTGGTCAAGGTAGGTGAGAGCGTCCTGTGTATTTTCAGGTTAGAGTTTATTTCCCTGGAAGTACATATGCTGGGAGTAATGTAGGCAAGCCTCGAGCCGACTAGTGCATGTCGCACTGGAATGCCTGGACTTGCAGGGCAATTGACACGGCTTGACGCCACGCACCAGTGTATGCAATCGGTTAATCCATAACTGGCGGAGGGGTTTGTAATATGCGATTCCACCACTTACATTTAAGATGGGTTGTTGACTAGTGGCTGCAGCGTTGCCTTGACCATTCGCGGGCCCGAATTGCGTCTGCGACATTGAGCGCTGCGATTGAGCGTCGCTCGGTGGTGGCCCAGCGTTGTACGGGCCCGGCTGCTGTTGCGCAATGTTTGGTGGTGCGATGCTAGGAGGAGCAATGCTGGGAGGTGCAATTTGAGCACTGCTAATGGATGGATTATGAGGGGCCGAGGGGTATATGGGCGGGGGAGGCAATCCCCCGTTCGCGTGCGGAATAGGACGGCCTTGATGATCCACGACTGGAGGAGGCCCGAAGTTGTTCTGGTTCGTTCCGGGTGGTGGACCCAACGGAATTTGACCCGGCGCACCATTGTGAGCAGACAAAATACCACCAGGGCTGTGAATATTGCTCGACAGGCGAGAAGCCACAGGCTGGTGGATAGGCAGTGAACCGGCATTGCTGTGCAGCGGGGCGGCGCCGGCGGAGGAGTACGACTCTCTCTGCTGGCGCTCCATTTGCTGACGCTCCATCTGTTCCCGCTGTGCCGGGGTAAGCTCGTCTGGGTGGACAGGTCGTGGTCTATTGTGGTCTTCCATTTCGCGCTCAGCGTCAATGGGTCTTGGAAGGGCTTGTTGTGGCGGATCGTTCATGGTAGCTCAAAAAGGGTTTGCTGGAGACGGCGGGCGAGACTGTTAGAAAAAGATCTCTGGGTGCGCAAGAATGGCAAACACAACAACCAAAGACGGTAATTACAGCTCAGGTGTTGCTTCCGTTTTTTTTCCGCGGTTGACAAGTTCGAAGTTGAAGCAACACAGACTAAGAAAAAATTGTCGCGACCGCTCAAAAATAGTGAAGGCGGGATTGGAGAATGAAGACCGCAACTCACCACTAAAACAGAGTCTCTAAAATGGAACGCGATTGAGATCTCAGTGTAGCCAGATGGTCATGTTTTAACGGCGCATAAACCACCACGAGAAATAACATAAACGGTAATAGCGAAAAGGTATCTCTTCAATTGGCGGACTTGGGGTAGAAGCGAGAGCTTGGATAAGTACAAGACCACGAGCCAGGCGGTGTTTATCCAACACTGCGAGAACTCCCAGCAAGCCACAGCCGCGTCCAAAACTAGTGCAAGCATCACATTGCATTTGGTACGATAAGGACTCGACACGTGATGATAAGTAGCGTTAAGGCCGGTTGATCATCGGCAACCATGTATAATGACGCCATGCAATAAAGTGTTTGTTATCGATAAGAGTGACAACAATACATTAATCGATAAGGCTTATCAAGTCATTGGCAACAGTTAATACATAATTTGTGTTGTACAAGGCACATATGTACCCAAATAGTGTTGCGATAAGTGCAGTATATATTCAAATATGTCTCTATCTAGAACCAATCATAGTTATAAAGCTGCGTATACATAGCGGCAATCCAGACTGACAGCAATTCATATAAGTGTTGTGATTCTGGTAGTCCAACCTCGAACCAGAACATAGCTCCAACAGCAGATACAGAAACGAGGCCAAACAGTACAGTCAGGAACTTGATAATGTTTGTAATACTGAACACACAAGATAACCAAAAGAAAAAGTTGTGCGTGATTGTACCGTCGCGAAAGGCCTGTGGTCTGGTGTCCGGAGCATCTGAATCATAGGTGACGACTTCTCCATGGCAAATAACAGTACCAGTCTCGGGGCGCACAATGTAAGGGTTGACAGCAGAGAGCACATAGATCTCGACGCCATCAGACGGCTTTTCTGTGAGTATTTCCTTTTCCGTAATATGCTTGGGGAAAGAACCCAACTTCTCAGCTGAAGCCGATACATTTGAATACAGTCTGTAATTGTAATGAGAACCGGGCGTCGGCATGACAATCTTGAGCGAATGGGAGTTCACACGAAGAGCGAGGGAAATGAGACCTGCGGTAGTGATGATGTCATAGAGGAATTGGTAGCACATGTCGCAGCTAGCGGTGCGGTTACCCCAACGTCTGGGGGCTAGGTCATAAATAGGCGCCATGATAGTCAACAGCTCAATAGCCAATTTGCGACACTCGCTACTGAAAATCTCGGGGGCTTCTCTCTTGCTCATAATGAGGGAAGCTTGAGCCTTGTGTATGTCTTGATCCGAAGCTGCATCTTTGTTAGAACTCTAAGGTTGTGTATTTGTAATGACATCCCATCACTTACTCTCATCGCCCTTTGCGCGTTCCGGGCATCCAAAGAATGGAACAGACAAAACCTTGTCAACCACGAAACGCATCACCATTGAACGAGCCACCAGGGTAACGGCTTGGGGGTCTGCCAAAATGTCGTTGACTTCCTTCTGTCCACCAACAAGACGAATGGAATTGTGGAAGTATGGTGCAGTTGGCCCGAAGTTCAGCTTGTGGAAGTAGTCCGGAGTACCAGTGTAAACTTCTGGTTTGCGATGGTGCTTGTTGGCCTTGGTTCCTTGGATGATGATAGAGCTGGTAAGCTTGATCATCTGACGCATAGACCAAATCTTGTCACCAAGGAACTGGTCGTCGAAAGCATCAACGTGCTGATCTTCGGCCTGGGAAATCCACTTGAATCTAGTTTGCTTGAGCTCAGTGGTTTTCACAGTGTCCTTGACGTCAATTTTCTCACGGAACTGGTTGATGCCGTAGATAGGGTTCCCTTCAGTGCCGGGGAACTCATTTGCAGTGCCGTCATGCGTCACGAGAATCTGATCAGCATCCATTGTGGTAGTCGGTTCGGGTATTTAAATAGAAAAAAGTATCTTGAGTAAAGATATCGAAGAATACAGTTGTTGTGTGTTTTGTCGTTTAATTTAAGAATAATCAACAATGTTGGTTTCAATACTTGTTCATGGGCGATGACATGTCTATTTATCACCACCCGTCCATGGCGGTTTCTTTGATGTTGTATAAGTCTTTGTTGAAAATCCGGTTTTGACTTGCTCTTTGACTATATGCGGCAGCCAGTACCGCCTGTGGTACGTCGATATGTGATTGGTGATTGGATTAAATCACAAAGAACTAATGATTAGCCACGGGAATTCCGCATTCATCAAAGCTGCGGCGTCGGGTTTTCTAAACTTCACCATCTATAGTCTAGAGCGTACTAATAACAAAAAGCACGATCAAAGAATTGTTCTTCTTGGTGCTTGTACTACGCGTGACATGCATTGTATAGTTAGTTACATTGACAAGGAATCAGATATATCATCGGATGTTTCTTTGACGTCTTGTATTATATAACCCTAGTTGATATATTATACTAACCCTACCATGTACAGTTAGATTTTGTACTTGGAACTGAATCATGTTGAAATGTGACGTTTCAATTGTGCATGAACAGAAGCAGCTAGTTGTTAAAAACACCATGGCCGCACCGAAACGGAACGCATAAATGATGCGAGGTGTGTGTAAAAGCCACTTTATACATACGTCATACACAAAACACAACACCCACAGATATGGCTGATAGAAGAACAAAACTCCATGACGTCGCCATTTGACCCTTGTAAGTGAGCACCAGGGCTTGACTGGAAAGTTGTCCGAGGTACAGCACCGAAAGCGAAGCACACGGGAAGCTCTTTCGAGGTTGTTCTCCAAAACACTACCCATCCACAATGACAACAAATAAATGGAGATGTTATGAAACATGGCATCGAACACCATGAACAGCACTGTTGTCTCGCATCGTGAATCATGACACGCGAGCCAGCCCAAAAATGGATCCAGGAGCTCTAGAAGAAACTTCGCCCTATGACCAGCCGGGTACCCGAGCTTTTGGATGAAGCATGAGGGCCACACATGTATCTTGTAGTACTTTCTCATGTGTGTTACATTGATCTTAAGAGTACTGTAAATATGCACAAGCGATAACCCACAGACACGGAATAACGAAGTTAGGCGGCTTCAGAACTTCAGAGTGAAGACCATCGTCACATTTCTGCGACTATAGGCGGAGACGAAGGCCGGGGTTAATGGTTAGGGTGAAGAATCATGCTTCTGAGGTCACGAGACACTGGCGAATAACATAAAGTGACATGATAATTAGTAGACAAAGAGGGGGGCAGGATCAGACACCTTTTTAGGAATGAGGGTTTGACAGACAAGTTGGATGGGCAGGCTTTTAAGTGACAAGCTTCTCTAATCTTGAGAGGAAAGAAATTACAGATAAACAGAGTAATATCAGAAATAAACGAAAGGAAGTACATACATACCTGTATGGACAGTCCGAACAGTCTGCCAAACAACAGAAACGACTGCGACCCCCCCGCTATCTCTAAACAAGCACAGTTGTTTAGCGGCCCCGTTTAGAGGCACCGACAGGAGGTTCAAGGCGGCAAGGAAAAAAACGAAGCAAAAAAAGAAGGAAGGGAAAAAAGAAACAAGCCAAACGTCCCCCCACTTGCCTAGGCTGAAGCAGGGGAACCCTATAACATGGTTGAAGTGATTGCTGGACACAAGCCCGGGACAAGCCCCTCCCCAATTAGCAGCGCTAGAAGGTCAAGCCGCTTGCCCGCTGCAGGTCAGTGGGAAAAAATCGGATTAAATAAAAACGTCTGCCCGCTCCCGTGATTTCCCTTCTTTTTGAATCTCCTTCCTTCTCCAGACGCAGACCTGCCTTCATACCCGAACAGACTTGCTATTTTCCGTTATACCTTCGTTTGTTTTGGAATCGCACCGGTGCCTTCCTCGAATTCATCTAACAACTACTCCTCAATCGTCCCCGGCGGATATTTACTAGTAGTTTTGTTGTGACCGACTTTCGTCCCAGAAATCTTTCTCGACCTTCAACAACTCTTCAACCACCTCTGACCGTTTGTCGTTTCTAACCGCGAAGTTTACACTCCACGGAAGACATCGACTTTATTATTGTCTACGAGTTTCTCTTTTAGATATACTCTCCTCTAAATACTCCGCTTCTTAACACATTAAAAAATCCTATTCCACCATCAAAATGGCCACCGAAATGGATCAGCAGGTCGACTTGACCACTATTCCTATTGACCCCACCAACGCCTCTCACGAGGAGAAGGCTGCCGTCGAAGCTGTTGATGCTGCCAACCAGGAGATCACTGTCTTCCACGACAAGGACAACTTCAATGTCAAACATCCCCTCCAGAACAGATGGACTCTTTGGTTCACCAAGCCCCCCAGTGGCCGTGTAAGTTTCATCCATGATTTGTCGAAGTAAGATGGATTTGCTAACTGTTGTGATATAGGGTGACAACTGGAACGATCTGCTCAAGAAGTTGATTACCTTTGACTCTGTTGAGGAGTTCTGGGGTATTTACGTAAGTCTTTGTTACCAACAACAATGCTGAGAAGATGACAAGCTAACAAGTTTTGTTTCCATCAACAGAACAACATTGCTCCCGTTTCCGAGCTCGCTGTTAAGTCTGACTACCACCTGTTCAAGGAGGGTGTTCGCCCCGAGTGGGAGGATGCTGCCAACAAGCACGGTGGTAAGTGGTCTTACCAGTACCGCGAGAAGCGCACCATCGACATTGACACCATCTGGATGCACGTCATGATGGCTGCTATTGGCGAGACCCTCGAGGAGGATGGCGATGGTGAAGTCATGGGTGTTGTCGTCAACATTCGCAAGGGCTTTTACCGCATCTGTGTTTGGACCCATAGCACTGGTCGTACCATTCCCGGTCGCGGTGATGGCGATGTCTCTGGTGGAAAGGGCCGCTCTAACGCTAAGGGCGAGTCGGTTCTGAAGAACATTGGCAGCCGCTTCAAGCAGGTCCTCAAGCTCAGCCCCAACGACCATGTTGAGTTTTCTGGTCACACTGATGCTGCCACTGTTGGTAGCACCCGCGTCAAGCCCAAGATCGTCGTTTAAGGCTCTGGCTGTGTTTACTTAACAGCTCGGTACCACTTCCCGGATCCAAGGGAGTAGTTACCCCCAAAAGTTGAGGAGCCTAGACATCAAGCGTAATAGCCTCTGTGTTTTGACTGCCTCTATGTCTTAATCCCCATCCCATTGACGATTGGAGCATGATGGGCTTATTCTGCATGCATTTTACCATGATTTTCTTTAGAAACACTATTATGATACCTAGTTTTATCCGTGGGCATCGTCGAGCCGAAAGCTCGTGCTCACCAATGAAAAAAAAGTTATAAAATCATCCCATGTTTGAGTTTGTAAAAGTGATTATTTAGTTGTGTATATGATATATATGTAGTGTCTAGTACTCATCACCACTGAACTCGTCAGTGTAGACGGCCTTGACTAAGTTCTTCTTGTTGATTTTACCCATGGCATTACGGGGAATGCTGTCAACCAACTTGATAGTCTGGGGAATCTTGTAGTTGACAAGTCGGTCTCTGAGGGCACGGCGCATGTCCATAGCAGACCACTTGGTGGTAACTTCCTTGTTGAGAACAATGACAGCACCAACCTTTTGACCCCACCTACCAGACGGCACGGCCACAACAGCACACTCAGCCACCTGTGGCAGTGAAAGCAACTCACGCTCGACCTCCAAAGCCGAAACCTTCTCACCACCCGTCTTGATGATGTCAGCGCTCTTGCGGCCCTGGATAAAGTACATGAGACCCTTGGCCCAAGCGTCCTCTGATTGGCCGGCAGTAGGCACAGCACGGCGCACAGCGACATCACCAGTCTTGAACCAGCGACCCTTGCCGTCTTCCCCTTCGACGAATTCCTTGGCGGTGGCTTCGGGGTTCTTCCAGTATTCTTTGAAGATGGTGGGACCGCGGAGTTGGATTTCACCGACGCGTTCACGGCCGTCGGGGGTTAGCTCGTCGCCGTAGGGGATGATTAGGTTGGTGTCTAGTTCGCAGAGACGGGCTTCGACGGAGGGGAGAGGCCAGCCGACGGAGGCGTCAACGCGGTCTTCGGGGGCGAGAGAGCAGGAGAGGGCCATGCCTACTTCGGTCATGCCGTACCGTTCAAGGAGGATGTTTCCTTTGGAGAGGGTGGTCCAGGCTTGCTTGATGGGGGTGGGGAGGGCGGCGGATCCGGAGAAGGC
>JMSH01000016.1:211557-247460 GCA_000712465.1 Huntiella moniliformis | reverse complement strand
AGGTGGGCGGGGGAGATGGCAGTGCGGGCGGTGTCTTGGAGATTCTCGGGGAGTCCCTTGAAGGTGGTCATGAGACGGCTGTAGACGGTAGGTACGGCGGTGAAGAATGTGATGGCTGGAGGAGCGGTGGTGGTGGTGGTGGTGAAGGGGGCGAGGAAACGGGCCCAGACGGCGTCGGCGTTGAATGGGAACATGAATTCGATGGAGGATCCGGCGACAAGGGGGGTGATGATGGCGTTGACGGTGCCGTGGATGTGGTGGAGGGGCAGAACGTGGAGGAGGTGGTCGGCGGGGGTGTACCGCCAGGCTTGGATGAGGGCGGAGGCCTGGGCGGAGAGAGCGGATTCGGGAATGAGGACACCCTTCTGTAATTGGGGAAGAGGGCCGTGGTTAGTACTTCCCCGGATCAGAAATGCACATGTAGACACTTACAGGGCGGTTAGTGGTACCGGAAGTATACAGCATCATACCGGTATTACCGGGCTCCTCGCCCTCAAGGCTAACAGTCTCATGAGCGGCGCCACCAAGTAACTTCTCCAGTTGCAAGTAAGCGGGCTTCGCGTCAAGCTCAGTCTTAAGAGTCTCCTCCGCTTTAGCAGCGAATTTGGCAGAAGAGATAAGGAGGATAGCCTCGCTTTGGTTGAGAATGTATTGTAACTCAGCAGCGGGGAAAGCAGGCGACAATGGCACGGCGATGGCGCGAGAAGCGAGGATAGAGAGGAGGGTGACTTTGTGTGAGATATTACTGTTAGCGGGTAATTCAACTTATATAGAAGCCCAAAGTAGGAAAAGTGATTCTTACCAACGTAGTCGTAACTGTTCTCAACCAAAAAGGCAATTCTCTCCCCCGCAATATCATCCCGCCCAGTCGTCTCCAGGAGCTTCGCGCGAGCCCTGCGCACATCGCCTAGTAACTCTCCATACTTAAACTCTCTCTTAGACTTAGAATGCACCACAACGGTAGACTCCGGGTCATGTTTCGAAATGGCCTCGAAAAGCGGCAACTTAGGCAACGACGTCATCTTTTCAATAGGTGCGTATAACTGGGATGTATCGTTTTTAAATAACAACGGGGAAGAACAAGACGAAAAGAAACGATGTCTTGGATATCGAAATCCCCCCAGATCTCCTCCTACCGTACTTGCCCGGGTACAAGCTACACCACTGCGCAAAACAGTGGGGACGCGGCGGGGCGAAATCGTCGTGACGCCATACCCCTCGCCCCGCAAAAAGGCCACCACCGGACGTCCCATGGCGCCGGTCCTCGATGATAGAGACATGGGTGGTAATGCCAACATGGTACTTAGAGGCTTATAGTGCAGACGGGACCCCGTGTTTTCCGCACGCTATGGTCGTATGTAACTTATAGGCTTATAGTGCCAGATGACATGCTTCTTTTCTTTACCGGCTAGGTGGCTGGGCAGGCACCTGTGAGTTTTTTTTCTCTTTTAAAGGAAGACGGGGGGGGACAATAGGATACACACTATACAAACTAAACAGGTTTAGATTTTGGCGTACGACGAGGGACTCTGATGTTGCTTCCTTAGGGAGGACCAGAGACGTTGAAGAGGATGACGCTTTGGGGCGAAGGATTTTGGTGATGGCTGGTGGGTTGCGAAGTTTGCGTAGGACGGGTAGGACAAGTCATGCGGGTGAGAGTTGCACATGCAAGAAAAGTGAAGTTACGGATATATTGAACGGGATATTGGACCGGTAATTTGTGGAGACCCCGGAACCTTGGCTTCTTAAAGGAAGACCGAGGGAAATCCTTTGCGACCTCGGAATAACCTCGTCATTACATGAACTTTACATATGCACCCCGGATATAACCACATATGGAATTACACAGGAAACCAATATTATTGACAGAAAACAACGCAAGTAATAAATCAGATATGTGCAGTAGCCCAGGAAAAAGAAACTCCAAACTACCATGCCAGACGCCGATAAAATGCAATGGAAATAGAACGAGAACAAATGCCGTCCGGTCAAAAACAACGAAAAAAAATCAAGAGATGAAAAGTCTACCACCAGTGAATTACAAACCTAAGTCTCAACTTCACTCTTCCGTCTTGGAGAGCGACACGTTCTTAACGCCCGTGATAAGTTGCGCGCTCATATCCTGCACAGCATGTACAGCAGTACCTGGAACGCCCGCCGCGGCCTTATCCATCGTCTCACGGGCTTGAGCAGCGGCCTGTTCAACTAGGCTACTAACCGAGTTCTCAAGCTCGTCCTCATCATACTCATCCTCTGAGTCGACCTCACCTTCTTCATCATCCGCATATTCCTCGCCTTCTCCTTCCTCATCGTACTCTTCTTCTTCTTCTCCTTCCTCCTCTTCTTCTTCATCTTCCGTATCACCAGATTCCGATGCAGTAAACGAGAATTCATCCAGGTCACGGGGTACGTCACGCCAGTATGTAAAGTCGGTGAACTCTTCACCACCACCCTTGACCATGGTCGTAGCTGGAGGGAAGTAATGGTCGACGACTTCGTTGATGTTCATGTACGTCATCTTGAGCGTATTAAGACTCAGCAAATCCATCGAAACCTCAGAATTAGAGTTGATAGTAAAGATGCGGTTACGTGGCACATCTACAGTGCGGTATGAAATCTGGTCAGTCAAACGGTTACCAAAGCCAGCGTAGAAGGGTCTGCTCTCTGGTCCATACAAGTTCCGGATGTCACGAAGTGTGGCCATCTTGAAGATGTGTGGCTTTCTCAAATAGATTTCACGACGCAAAGCGTGGAATGTCCGATCTGGAGAAAGAATCGTTGGCCCACGGGGCAATCTGTATCCATCTTGTACAATACCGTTTAAGTATGCACGAGTAGTATCTGACTGTCCGACGGACCGCGACGTCAGGTACATGATGTTGTAGCCATTGGCAGAAATATCGCTGTACAGCTTGGCAATGCCAGAGTGAGTCCAATCGCGACCAATCATGTTGAGCACGTGGCCGAGGGCATCAGACTTGGTAATGGTACCGTCAATGTCAGAAATGACAACTGGCGCATCATACTTCCACAAAAACATGTAAGCCTCGCACGTGGCCCGGTTAACAGTGAAGCTCATGACGTTCTCGCCCTGGTTAAGGTTCAGGCTCTTCAGTTGGTCGCTGGTCAAACGCAGAGTCTTGGCGTAGTTCCGGTTAGGATCGCCAGCAGGAGCCACGTCCGACGTACCAGATCTTCCCTGGAGCTGCAAGTGTCCCGAATCCGACTCTGCCCGGCGGTGACCGTGGGTTGAGCGCATGGTCGTGATATCGCTACCATCACTCTGGTATCCGGGGTCAGACGCAGCGTCGTTGTTGTTAGCTCCGGTCCGCAAAACGTCCAGAGTGCGCTTAGTAGCCGCCTCCTTGGCCTCCTCGCTGTGGTAAATCCACAGATTTCCGTGCTCGTCCAGACCGAACAATGCACCAATGTCGTGGTTACCATCCAATTCCTCAGAAAGAATACGACGAGCGAGGATCTCAGCCTTCAGCACATCCTCCTCATTACTCTTGAAACCAGTCATATCCAACATCAGATCACCAGTATCGGTAATTTGACTAGGGATATTGGCGGCCGAGAGTTCTTTGGAAAGAACCTCAGCCCGTACATAGGCCTCTGTCTTCACCAATGGTGGAGGAGTGCTGGAACACTCTGTAAGCATCGCAGAGTCGCCTTGTTGGGAGGTGGCATTGTTGCTCGAGTCGAGTGCTTTGTTTGCTTGCCATTCTTCCGACTTAGCACGGGTCATGAGGAATTCGGGGGATGGCGACGAAAGTGAAGTTAAAGAAGCTGGAAAGGATACCAATTAGTACGAGTTAGGCGTGGGGCAAGGTGCGGTAAAGACTTACCATCTTCATTAAGACCGGCTGAAGAAGCAATTAATCTCTTAGGTGACTTGCCAGATCGGGTGGTAGATGCATCATCAAGATCAAAACCTTCTGGATCACCTTCAGAGCCACCGATTTTAGCTGGTGTGATCCTTGGACTGGCTGCTGGTGATGCCAGAGGTGATGTTTGAAGAGCTTGTGGGATATTATCGGTGGTCTCAAAGACGAAGAAAGCTTCACCACCTTCACCAAGCTTCATCGACAAATCTTGCTTGACTCCATTTACTTCGAATTCCACCTTCTTCTCAAATGGTCTCAACAGAGAGAATTTGCCGAATCGAACGTGAAATGGCGAACATGAGAGCGATCCGTCTTCATGCTCCACGACAATGACGTCGATAGCACCACTGAGAGTGGCAGGGTTGATTGAGTTCCATGTCGTTGATATAGAATCACTAATGTTGCGCACGTACTGCATTCTGTCGAGAAGGTCGTCGAGTGACGACAAACACAAGATAAAGAAAGTCGTAAGTTTCGAAGTTACTTGATTCGGGAGATGGGATTTTTATGGAGAATAGATGGGCGTTCCTTTGCGCAAACGAAAGCTGGTTTACTGCACGTCGCAAACGAGGATAAAAAGGAGGATACCCAGGGTGTGTCGGCTCGAGGTTGTAAGATGAGGATCCAGACCAGGTTGAGGTCGTCAACAGCAACAATGCCAAAGAATGATGTGGAGGGGTCTTTTTGGAGCTAAAAGTGAGCTTATTCTAGAGCGTCTCTGCCGGCTATGGTTTATTCCACGTCCGGTGGTGGTTGGAATGTGTCGCTTGAGCTTGGTACTGTTCGCAAACGGCACAAAAAAAAAGGTAGGGCCAGCAACGACAGGGCAAAATGGAAGAAGAATATGAGAACTGGCGATAAGCCCAATCAGTTCCCAAGGGAGAAATTTAGAACCGAAAGAGGAAGAGACAACCAACTGAGGGAAGATAGCCTCTAGATTTATAATGAGTGGGCTTTTTGGAGGATAATATACAAATATGATTGGTTTTGGGGCTGCTGCGGGATGATGAAGTGAATCAACCACGGCTAAACGCAGCAGATGCAGGTGAAGGAGTTGTGTCTAGGATAAAGACTGATGGGGTTGCTGTTGTGCAGGCGGTACTAAGAGAACGGACGCTACAGAACGAGAAAGCCAGAGACGCAATGCAGGAGAGAGAAAGCGGGCTCAAACGAAGGTTTAGATAAGACGTAGGGCGAACAGTTTGTTGTGGCTGCAAAACAGGCTTGACGTTTGGTGGAGAATCTGACTTTAAAGGGCGGGATGCAAGATAGAGAATGGGCGCTATCTGCCGTTGAGTACGTGGGATATGTCGGTATATGCAGGAGAGCTTGGTCCAGGTCGTTTTGGCAGTGATCCGTGTGCACGGAGCGGTATGTCAGGGCAAGCGGCGACAGCGGTGACGGGCAAGTAATGAGCGGGTTTGTCGAGCAAGCTGTGGAGAAGAAAAGAGCGTCGACGAGGGGGGTAGGTTGGATTTTGTATTGTGACTGCGGGTCGAGTAACGGAAGTGTTCTAATGAGGGTAAGGATCAGCAATGCTGGTTTTTGTCAAGTGCTAGGTTTTTGCTTGTGATTCTTTGGGGAATAGGAATGCGGGCCTCGATCGAATCATATAAAGAGAACAGAGAACCGGTTGAATCTTTCACTAAGGCGGAAGTCGGTGAGTGAATGAATCCGCCGCACGCTAGTGAATGGTTGGACGTTAAAGATGCAGTGAAAATGGTCTCTCTTGCAGTAGAGAACTGGTCCAAGCAGCCCGGTGGTCTTTTGCGCAGCACGATGGCGGCAGCAGGAATATAAGGAAGGGTTGACGGGATTTTGCCCTGTTACTTGGATGTTGTAGTGCGGGAAGGGATGACCACGATGTTGCGAAAATAGCAAAGCGTGGGACAAGCGCGTGTTGAGACTGGATATACGGGCTGAGCTTTGAAAAGGCGGAGATGAAGACGAAACAGACGGGCTGGGCGATGCCAGGCTTGATGGACGAGTTTGACCAAGGCGAAGACACTGTGAATTGGATGCTAGGGCTGCTGAGACTCTCTGGTGGCTAGAACGCTGCAGCGGGATTGGGGTTGGATCATGCACGAAAGAGGCCCTGGTTCCGGTGATATGCTGGGGTTTGTATGTTCACATGTTATAGATGTACATACCGCAGGACGATAACAAGGAAAAAGAGTTGAGGGCGTGATATAGAGATAGGAGGTCGTAGAGTCAGGTATATATAGACTCAGACAGTCACGCAGTAATTAAAGGCGGCCGCCGAGGTTGCGTCAGTTTAGGTGGGACAAGGAACCCAACAAAGGTTATAGGAATGCAATTGGCGATAATGGGATAAGCGACACCGCCAGACTGGGCACAAAGCGCCGCCAGTAAGAAGCAAGTCAAGATGAAAAGGCTAAGTAACAAGGCTACCAGACCGGTTGTAAATCCCAACAAGGAAAGAATGGTTTCGCAGTGCGGCTTCTGGTGTTTCGATCTATGGTCCTTCCTGCTTTACATTTTCTACAAAGTTCAAGTAGATATACTGGGTACATGCCTTAGAATGTTACAGGCGTAGCAACCCAAGAGTGCACAATTTTTCTTTTAACTAGTGGTGTTACGAGAAGGAACACTTGTAAGCTTGGCCGGAGACGGAAAGTGTCTTTTTTGTAACAATCACATGTCACTTGCACATGATGATATTTAGTGTCGTGAGGCCCAGGGTCGATCAGTAGCGCAGACTACCGATGTATGGGAAACGAGACGTTGAGAGCTCGTGAAACAGGCGCTGCAGAAATGTACCATTTTTAGAGAGCGGTTTCTGTCGCCAAAGACATCCGGTAGATCTTGTCCCGACACGTCACTACATAGAACTGGATTTTTTCTCTTGATTTTTTTTCTCTGAATCCATAGAAGATGCCTTGTTCCCTCCCACTAACACATTGGGGATCCGTAATGCATGTGAAAGTCCAATTGTCCCCACTTTCAAAGGCAAATGGAAGCCAATGAAGAAACACTCGGCCCCCAGCATTAGTCTGATTTGGTGGGGTTCCCAAGGTTGATGGATTGCCAGTGTTATAGGGCCTGAGCTTGGTTGACCGGAAGAACCAACAGACATTCCCTCATCCTATCCGTCTTTTCTCAACAATTGACGGGACACTATGTATCATGGGTCGTGCGATAGCCGTCGGATGTCGTGTCAATATCCGCAGTTTTATAACGACATACAGTGGGCTATCTCATCAGTGTTGCACAGAATGAGCCTATACTTGCATGTGTTGTGAAGATGAGTCCATGTAATCGCCCATGATGAGATATAGCCTATGTACGGATTGAATCAATGTCTCAACCCCCAACGGTGGCGTTTTTCGCCTTTGCCCATGTAGGCTGCTGAATCGGTCTTTGACTTTTAAAAGTTACAGGGTTGTCCGCCCAATAACTTATTTTGGCCTTTTTTTGAGCCATCAGTTGTTGGTAGTGAAATAGACATTCCTGAATTCATGGGAATGATACTAATAACGGTTTGGTTGGGGTAACAAGCCGGACGTACCGGACTTGAAACCACATGGCTGGTTGCAAAATATTATTCTGGGTATGACGGTATGACTCGTGCTAAGTATAATCGTTGATCGGAATCTACCGTCAGTTGAAAGGTGATCCTAGTGGGTGGCCTATAACTTGTGTTCTCCTACTTGTATCACTGGGGATAGTGCTATGACGTAGTCCATGTACAAAACCGGTCCACGAGTCACGATACACTTGATTTAGGACATTAGTATACAACTAACGAAATATAAAGACACCACAAAATCGGAAAACAACTCATTAACTGCCATGTGACCAGACTCTCACAAAAACGTGCGTCTCTAGTTGTCTCATAGCATCGTAACACACATGGCCAACATCCATCTTCAGGGTTGATATAAGCTATCAATAGGGTTAATGCCCCACCATCAAACCTAGCCAATGGCCATTGTCTAGAATCGCTTGTAAGCACTAGACAGGGGTACTAACCAATCAGATGTTGCGCTGTTCATGTTACCCAGAAATTTTCCAAATCCGACATCAACGTCCCACGATACTTGCCCAGTTAAAGAAGACCACCACTATTTTCATTCTGGCAGTCAATTTACACTCTGCCATCTTCATATACCCTCCCCGGCCGATCTGCAACCGTTCCTGTCTATGCGCATCAACCTCAACCTTCTTCTCCGCCGTCTCGTCTACCCCCGGACCGCCATATCACCACTCCAAACCCGGAGTATCACCCACTCTCGCCCATCTTTTTTCATGTTAACCGAACAACAAGCCATCGCCGCCACCATGTCCGCTTGCGCCGGCCAAAAGCGCGCTAATAACCAGGGCGGCCGCCCATGGAAAAAGAAGACTAAGCGCGAAAAGAACATCACCCAGGGTTCCTCTGAAGATGTCCTCCGCTGCGACATCCTCGCCCTTATGAACGATTTGTCTATTAACCCCGAAACTTGGGTTGACACCGCTACACTCCCCGCTCCCGGCTCAGAAATCGAGGTTGTTGTCCATGAGTTATCCTCGACTGGTGACGGTCTTGCGATTCAGAAGGATTCCGAGAACAAGCAAATCTATACCGTCCCTTTCACCGTGCCTGGTGATGTCGCCAAAATCAAGGTTGTTCGTCACTTGATGGCCGATAAACACTCCATGGCCGACTTCATCGAAATCGTCACCCCATCTCCCCGCCGTGACGACTCGCGCGTACAGTGCCAGTACTTTTCCAAGTGTGGTGGTTGCCAGTTCCAAATGCTCGACTACCCCGACCAACTGGGATTGAAGAAGCGCATTGTTGAAAAGGCCTTTAAGAACTTCTCTGGCATCGAACTTCCCGTTCCCGTCGGTGAGACTATCGGGTCGCCAAAACAGTATGGGTACCGGACAAAGTTAACTCCCCACTTTGACGGCCCACCGGGTGGTCGCGCCTCGAAGCGCAAGGGTATCAAGCCTGAGTTCACCGAGGTTCCTGAGATCGGCTTCATGTTGAAGGGTCGCCGGAAGGTTCTTGATATTGAGGACTGTCCTATTGGTACCCCGATTGTGCGCCAAGGTGTGCGCAACGAGCGCAAGCGTGTCACGGAGAATATCAACCAGTACTCTCGTGGCGCCACCCTTCTTGTCCGTGAGAACACCACTCGCTACCCCCTCAACGACCCCGCCATCCCACAAGCCCTCGATACCACCCTCGCCCACCGTGAGGACGACGAAACCTTCACCGACATCAAAACCTACGAGACCAACGCTCTCGCCATGACCGAGGAATACATCGGTACCAAACATTTCAAGAATCCTGCTGGTTCCTTCTTCCAAAACAATAACTCTATTCTCCCTCCGTTCACCGACTACATCCGGAACAACGTCCACATGCCCGGTGGTTACCCCGAGGGCACCCCTAAGATCAAGTATCTCATTGACGCCTACTGCGGATCCGGTCTCTTCACTATTTCCCTTTCCGACATCTTCACCAAGTCCATCGGCATTGATATCGCCGAGCAATCCATCGACTACGCGCGGAAAAACGCCGAAGCTAATGGTATTGACTCCACCCGGTGCGAGTTCATCGCCGCCGATGCCAACGAATTATTCAAGAAGGTCCTTACGGACAAGGACGAGACCCTCGTCATCTTGGATCCCCCGCGGAAGGGCTGCGACGAGAACTTCTTGACTCAGTTGTTGAAGTTCGCTCCTAAGAGAGTCATTTACATTTCGTGTAATGTGCACACTCAGGCGCGTGATGTTGGTTTCATGGTGAAGGGCTGTGAGGAGGCGGGAAGTGTTACATATGCTGTGGAAAGCCTGAGAGGATTTGATTTCTTCCCGCAGACTGGACATGTGGAGGGTGTTTGTGTTATGACTAGAGTTGATGGTGTGGCTTCTGTACCAGTACCAGAGACTATTGCGGCGCCAGTCGTGGAGGCCGTGGAGGCTCCAATGGAGGTAACTCCGACGCCCGCTGAGGTCGTCCAGGCGCCGGTAGAGGATGAGATTGTCAAGGAGGCCCTCAACTAAACACAAGGAGCAATATATAGTTCCAAAACACAAAAAGGATGACATAAATAGCTTGTAATGACCCAATAGACAAAACAAAAGTTTAACATATAACCATGTACTTCTAATTCTCTACCAACAACTTGATCGCATTCACTGTAACCTCCACCACCTCTGACCGCTGGCTCGCCTTAGCACACTCCATTAGAATCTCCATACCACCCTGGCTAGCAATCGCTGTGCGAGCCCGCTTTCCCGACTCTGACTCTGCAGACATCATGTTATACAAAACCACAGCCGCGCGATGTCTCAAGTCTTCACTATCATCCTGGCACATACTGAAGATGACATTGACACCCTTGTCACGATTCAAAATGCCATCAATGACACCATCAAACCCAGAGATGGAAGCCAGAGCACCACCGGCTGCGCTACGAATGCCCATATCTTCGGCATCAGCAAGAGCAAGAAGAATGTGAAGGCGGTTCTTAGCTTGAGATGACCCATCGGCATATAGGGCGATACCCTCGGGATCTTGGACCAAGTTGCATACCAGTTCAACTGCCGCTTTGCACACCATTGCATTTTGAACCAATAATAGGTCCTCAATCTTAGGCCACGCCACTTTAACAATCACACGGTGGACATCCTCATCCTCAAGCGATGCCAAATTCGTGAGTGCTAAGAGTCCTTCGAATGTTGGTAAAAAGTTGCGACGTCCTGAGGACTCATCAGGATCCAACAAAGTAACCAGTGGGGGAATAGCCGACTGTTGCGAAAGATTGCTGTTACCGCCAAAAACAAGCGCGGGATTGGTGCTGATCATGATACGGGCGAGAGCATGCGCAGCAATGTACTTGCCCTTCTTATCCTCACGGGGTAACACAGCCCAGGCGGTGATAGCAAGACGGATCGCACCTTGTTGAGCCAGTTGACCACGAATACTGTGAATCGAGGCAATTGAGTTAAGAATGTTGACGATGAGAAGCAGAGACGCCGGCGATCCGTTTTTACTGTGTGACACAAGAACTGGAATGATCCCAGCCTCAAACACCTTCTTACACCGAGCTTGGACATGGGCATCATCATCTAGAGGGTTTGGTCCAGCCAACTTTCCCGCAGCATTAGCGTAGGCTTTGAGTTGGTTCATTTTTTCTTCCTCGGCGGATACCACTGGCCTAAAACGAGTCATGTTCACTAGGACACTGAGTGCGCCGTAAGTGGCAGGTGACCTTGGTGGCGCTGTCTCAAGCTCTTTGGCCAGATTCTTCAAGAACTTTTCGTCCCTGGACAACTTTTCCTTTACGGCAGGTTGAATCGAAGCATATGCCAGGCCTTCAATAGCATGTCCATGGCTCTTATCATGGTCTTCATCCACGAGCATATCAGTAAACATGCTCGATAGCTCTTCAATGGTAGTGGTAGCCGTAGTGATTCTATTCTCGCCGTCACTACTCGGCTGGGTAGGGATCGCCTTCATTCTATTGGTCAGTCAGCTAACAAAAGATGTGAAATGTTGAAAGTTATTGAATGGCTTACCTGAAGCTTCGCCAGAATGACTGCAGCCAGCTTTTGTACCTGCTGCGAGTGTCTGCGCATTGAAATCGAGCCCTCTTGTTGGTCATGCTGAGGCTCCGTGACTTCGGGCTTTAAGCTGCCCTCTAAGTCCTGTGCCACAATCTCATCCAACCACTCAGCACAATACTTTTGGACAGCTTCCCGGCAGAGGGTGTTCATGCAGGCTGCACTTAACATCTCCAAGCATGCCGTCTCAACCTTGCGACTCTTCCACTTGCGTCTAATCAGCGGCCCAAGGCTAGACAGGAAGCCCTCCTTAAGGAACAACTCTGAAGTAACATCAGGCACCACTGGGAACGCAGCCGCTGCAACACAGAAAGCAACGATAAAGTCATCGTAAGTACCTCTCTTCACACGGCCCAGGAAGAATGTCTTCAAGTTCTCCGAACCAATCTGACCAGCAGCTTGGAAATATGAAGACATGGTCAAGGTAGCATGACCCCGTACAACCTCCGGTTGACGCATATCGAGATACCCGAGGAGAGTGTCGACGCAGTCATTATCAATAATCCGCGTGAGAGTCTGGTAACCAGGTGTGGACTGGTCTTTAAAATCGTTGGAAAAGGCCTTTGTAAGGGAGTCAAGGTCTTTGCATGTCTCATCGTCTTCTTGTCCGCCTTCCATCAGCCGGGCAATAATGAGCTGAACCTCATTCTCTGACGCCGTGAACTCCATATTCGACATTTTGTAGTGGTGTACCAGAAAGTTTAACAATGGAGACAGTTGAATCCGAAGGAATCGTCAATGCTGAATATAAACAAAAACAACAAGCCATGTAAGTTGTAAAGTGGAGGATTGTGGAGGCTTCTACCTTTATACAAAAAGTAGGCAACTTAAGAAAGAAACAAAGGCGAACTCCAATAGATCATACCACAATCATGAGAATAACAAGCGGAAGAAAGGAGGCTTAATATCTCCAACTCGTCTAACATTAGCTATAATAGCTCTCCGTCATGCCACCCGCCATTGGCAACTACTTTGCCCCTCCAAACAGGGATTCCTAATATCTTATCTTATCCGCATCATTGGCTGTGACATCTTGTCACGTGCCTCTTTTCTCATTGAGGGTTATCTCCAGGGTCCATGAAATCGCGGTACATCGCATTTTCACAGCAGGACGACGACCCATCCAGAACCGTCCGACGTCATCAAACGAATCCTTCTAACAAGTTCCCTCATCTTCACGCGCCAGAAGCCCTCGGATGTCCTCGCCGGCCACTGTCCTCCCCACAGCGCCACCATGAACGCCGTCGATGCCTCGGACCATTTCCAGGCGAGCGGCTCTGCCGGCGACTCGTCGGCCTCGATGCTTGCTATAGTCCTCGACACGAACCCACGATCCTGGGCCGCTCTCCATGACAAGCTCCCGCTTTCCCGCGCGGCTGCGAACCTCCTCGTTTTCCTCAACGCCCACATGGCCCTCGGTACCGCCAATCGCGTTGCTGTTGTCGCGGCGCATACTAATCGGTCGGCCTGGCTGTATCCCAACCCTTCGTATTCTGCGGCTGCGTCGGAAAACGATGGAGATGTCGCTATGATGGATGCGACTGCGTCGATGCGCTCGGCCAATGGTACTACCGCGCACAAGGAAGCTAGTTTGGTTGACATTGAAAATACCGTCCTGAGCAACCTCAGCAACCTGATCCATAGAACCACAGAGGCCGACCTCGAATGTTCCACGACATTGTTATCCGGTGCTCTGACACTAGCCCTGAACTTGATCAACCGGACATTCCTCAATGTCAATGTTGGAAAGTCGGGTCCAGCCGAAGAAGAGTCCTCCAAAGCCGCCGCCAAACCACGCATTACAGCCCGTATCCTCGTTATTTCTGTCTCCGACTCCGAACCCTCCCAATACATTTCTACCATGAACACCGTCTTTGCTGCCGCTCACAGTTCAATTGCCATTGATACACTCTCCCTCTGTGGCGATGCTACATTGTTGCAACAAGCTGCCTTCATCACCAATGGTACCTTTCTGAGAGCCGCAGAGCCTAGAGGACTCCTGCAGTATCTCATGGTTGGGTTTACTACGGATAATGAGATTGCCGTGAGACTCATGGCAGCTTCACACACCACGGTCGATTTCCGGGCGGCTTGCTTCTGTCACGGCAAGGTAGTGGACATGGGATTTGTTTGTTCCATTTGTTTAAGTATTTTCTGTGATTTGCCACTAAACTCTACGTGCTTAACGTGTGGCACTTCACTAGATGCCGGGTCTTTAGCAGTGAAACCAATTGTAATCCCACGCAAGAAGAAAAAGAAGAAGAAGGCAGTCGGTACTGGAAACGCAACCCCGGAGACCACAACCTCCACTCCGGGTCCATAGTGCCTGTTCGTGTTACATATATCAAGATAGACCTATTAGACAACTCTCATATTGGCTGTTGCCAACCACATCATAATCAGACTAACGAATTTTACGGACTATTCATTTTCTATAAACTCTAAATTTAAGGATAACCTGTAGTAATAACTTTCTAGAGGTCGCCATCTCAGTCACTATGAGTCCGCCAAGGGAAAAAAACCATGATCGTCAACAATCATGATCTGCGGGCCCCTCTAGCGACTGAACCTGGCGCCTTGGTAGAACGACGTGAACACACGCACATTGGCTCAATGTCCTTAGATGTCATCGATGCCACAGCGAATGAGTCGGTGTTGTGAGAAAAGTAAAAGTAAACCCCGTAGTTGGTCTTCTTGACTGCCAGTACTCCAATGGCCGCTGGTGCCGAAGAGTCCACAACGCCAGGATGTCCCATGAAATCTTGCATAATAAATGACTCCATGATCGCATCTTCATTGTCGTCAAGAATATCACGCCCATTTTGACCACGTCGTGATCCTTGGTATAACCGTTGTGCGCAGACTTGTGATGCCACAGTTGTGGCCATGTGCTCTCCAGTACCGCTGGTAATAGTAGCGACGGACACAGAATCCTCGTCCGATGCGTTACACGGAATAACCGCGGCGCCAACACCAACGAGAGCTGCCGGGCCTACCCGTCCGCGGTGTTTCATCCCTATTCCTCCAGACGAGGCAGCCGCAGCAATGTTACCGAAGCAATCAATTGCAATGGCGCCCACCGTGTCTACCACATCATCGTGTCCTTGTGGTGGAACACCAAATTCCTCCGCCTGTACTGTCTCAAATTCCATGTCCGAAGTACTTTGCGTTTCGTCAAATGGCCGTTTGCGAGTGTCGAGACCATCAGCTGTATGACCGACTGCCGATGGTAAGCCATTCACAAGGTCTTCGTTCACTGGGACAAAAAGACCAGGCGATGAACTGATATCGGAATCACGAGCGGGGTCTTTCTGGGCCTTTTTGGATCGGAAAAATCTGGTAGCGCGCGTATGACCATCACCGTTTTTGCTATTCTTGGTCTGGGATGTATTGAGTTGTTGAGCGGGGACAGACAAGAAATGAGCATCGGCAGGTGATAACTCAACACCTTGGCTATGGCGAATCTTTTTGCACATTCTGGTAGCTTCGTCGAGATCACGTTTCCAATCGAGAAACCGTTCCCCTGAACTTTGTGATACGAGTAACTCATTGCGTATCAGCGGCATTCCGTGGTCTACGGCAAATTGTGCGGCACCTTTGCCGGCAAGAAGATTCGGTGGAACTCGGCGGTAGGACAACCCAGCGTGACTGGCGTCAAGTATCAACTTGGCAAGGAGAACGGGGTTTTTGATGTCTGTTAAACGGTTATATGTCAGGTGCTATACGTGGTAGAGACATTGTAGCATATGGTACTTACGAGGGACCGCTCCACAAGCACCACTGCGGCCGAGGTGATCGACAATAGCAGCATCTCCTTCGACTCTACCCTCGATGGTGAGATTAGATCCAAATCCGGCGTTTGTGATTTCGGCATCTTCCATAACAGCGACTGCCATGGCAGCAGCTTCAACTGCTGTGCCACCCGCTCTCAACAGAGCCATAGCAGCGGTACAAGCACTGTGATAGAAAATATAAGTCAGAAGAGATGCCTTAATAGTTGATGCGACTGAATCTTACTCTCTACACACTGCCAAATGCAAATGTTCGTTTTGTAAACTATGGTAGCCGGCGCCAGCATGGACGTAGATAGCCGTCAAGGGTTTGTTCAAAGGTATCTCGGGAGCCTCCATGATAATTAATAAGATTTTTAGGTGTGAATCGGTAGGTTGTATAATAAGATGTATATATCGTTATACACGAATGGCAACAAAGTTGTTGTTTAACTGTGCTTTATGACAGTAATTTTTGGCGTTGTTTTGTGGACGTGGACAGTGATGAAAGTTTGGCACTTGAAGGAAATTGTAGGTGAAAACAAAGAGAGTAAAGGTTAGATACAAAATGATTAAAGATCAATGATTGAGGTATAGATTCTGAGGTGATGGGTGATGATATGAAAGGGAGATGAATCGTTCTTTTGAATGGTGCAAATGATGCTCAAGTAGTCAATTTGACGACTGTAGCAAGCATTAGACATCTTATGGCCGAAACAAGAAGTCTCTACTTTTAGAAGTGACGTTCATTTACAAGTTAAATTATATTAAGAGATTACCGTTTCTTTATGAGCTTAGGAAAATGACGTTTACTAGTTGAGTGTGACGTCAGTGATACCTCCTGTCGAGTTCACCATACCACCCACGGTCATCACATTAATAGGGTTATTACTGCAGCACGGCGGTGCAAACCCTAAATTTCGGCTGCTTTGGTTCCAGCGCTGTGTACTTCGTCTATGGTGGGGCTGTTGGCGCGGGAAGGCTGGCTTCGCACTGGAACTGGACCAGGGTCACCAGCTCAAAGCTCCAATGGGTGAGCATAGTGGCTTTGCTCAACCCAGACCGAGTATCCCCCCTTCGTCATCAGATCCACATTCACGACCGATTCGCAACTGCGCTCCGGTTATTTTTGCTATCTTCAGCCCCGACTACCGCGTCGCCGATTCTACCCCTTTCCCCCGAGTCCAACCGATCATCCACTAGCCCATTATGGCGCACCAAACTCCCGCCGTTGTCATGGACAAGTAAGCTCCTTCCGGTCGGTTGGTTTGTGGCGGCCCCACGCCCCGCTTCCGATGCTCAATTGAGCTATTCAAAGTTCTGGGGTTTACGGGCCGGCTACACCACCGTGTTCCCATATGATTGCGCCACTAACCTGTGCTTGTTCTATAGCGGAACGGGTTTCTCTAAGCTCGGTATGCGCCCATTTATTCAGCCCACACTCAACTGTCCAAAAATGCGACCATTCTCAACCGATGCTGCCTAGACGGCTTGAAATCAACTTTGCTCTCTAGCCGTCAGTCCCGCCCGATAGACCAAGACCGTGTCTGACCATGTCTTGTTCAAATTTTAGGTTTTGCCGGCAATGATTCTCCTTCGTTTGTTTTCCCCACTGCCATTGCGACTAAGAGCCCTGCCGCCGCCGGTGGTGGCTCCGGTTCAGGTCGTCCCGCTGTCGCCAACAAACCTTCCTTCTTGACCGGTGGTGCCGGTGCTGGTGGTAACTTGAACGCAAAGCGCGGTACCGAGGATCTTGACTTCTTCATTGGTGATGAGGCTATTTCCGCCGCCAACGGCCCTGGTATGTCTTGACTTACAAGTTATTAGAGTCGCACCAACTAACTAGGTACATCATAGGCTATGGTCTTCACTACCCTATCCGCCATGGTCAAATAGAGAACTGGGTATGAAGCTGTCTGATGGGATGAAGTTTGTTATGGAATGCTAACACTGGCGTAGGATCACATGGAGCGTTTCTGGTCCAACTCTATCTTCAAGTATTTGCGCGTTGAGCCCGAAGACCACTACTTCCTCCTCACCGAGCCTGTAAGGAATCGCCTGTCATTCCCATGTTAACCCCTTTGCTAACAGTAATTAGCCTCTGAACCCCCCCGAGAACCGTGAAAACACCGCCGAGATTTTCTTTGAGTCCTTCAACTGCGCCGGCATGTACATTGCTGTTCAGGCCGTGCTTGCTCTTGCTGCTTCTTGGACTTCATCCAAGGTTCAAGACCGTTCCCTGACTGGTACCGTCATCGACTCTGGTGACGGTGTCACCCACGTCATCCCCGTCGCCGAGGGTTACGTAATTGGCTCGTCCATCAAGTCCATCCCTATTGCTGGTCGCGATATTACTTACTTTGTCCAGTCTCTGCTGCGTGACCGTGGTGAACCCGATTCGTCTCTGCGCACTGCGCAAGAGATCAAGGAGCAGTACTGCTATGTCTGCCCAGATATTGTCAAGGAGTTTGCTCGTTTCGATCGTGATCGTAGCCGTTTCTTGAAGCACGTCGTTGCTCACCCTGGTGGTCGCGAGAGCACCGTCGACATTGGCTATGAGCGTTTCCTTGCGCCCGAAATCTTCTTTAACCCCGAAATCTACAGCTCTGACTTCCTGACTCCTCTTCCCGTGGTCGTCGACAACGTCATTCAGTCTTCGCCTATTGATGTTAGACGAGGCTTGTACAAGAACGTTGTCCTGTCAGGTGGTAGCACTTTGTACAAGGACTTTGGTCGCAGATTACAGCGTGATATCAAACAGTTGGTTGACGCGCGTATCCGCGCCAGTGAGGTCCGTAGTGGTGGTGCCAAGAGTGGCGGTCTTGATGTCCAGGTTATTACCCACAAGAGACAACGCCACGGCCCTTGGTTCGGTGGTTCGTTGCTGGGTCAGACTCCCGAGTTCCGCTCTTACTGCCATACTAAGGCTGAGGTAAGAGTTGCATGTGCCTTTCAAATTCACTTGTTTGATATTGACTGTTTTTATAGTACCAAGAATATGGTCCCAGCATTGTCCGCAGATTTGCTCTTCTGGGTGGGCCCGGCAGTTCGTAAACACATTGTACACAAGCGTATAGGATATATTTTGGTTATTACTCGTATCCTGACGATAGTGCATGATGGCTTTACTGTGTCACGTGGCTACTTGACTTCAGTCAGCAGAAAGTCGTTGTGTATACGAAATGACGGAAATTTTTACGATGAATTTCATACGGAGAGGTCATGTTTAGAGTTGATATGGATGTTGTTATTGTCAGTTGAGCGTTATTTCCTTTGCAAATGTCACGTTTTGTTGTTTCAATATGTCCTTGTTTTTCACATTTTTTACTGCTCTTTTATCAAGGAACAAGACTGGTGTGAGTTGGTAACACACAAGTGACATGTTAGGTGTGACGACAGTTCCTAGGTGGCGACGATGATATGATGGGATGAGAACATTTGTCACTCTGGCACAGATATCAGATATGAGATACATGTTACGTTTTTTTTACTACGAAAACTTTACAACTAATACCAGCGACATTCCAAGAAAACAAAAATCAACAGACCAAGAAGGAAACCCAAGGGTAAATGTAAAACAGTAAATGAATAAAGCAAATCCCGCAGACCCATCATGTAAAACATCAGGTAACTAAAGGGAACAACCACAAGTCTTGCGTCTCGCAGTCCCCGCCAGTCTATAATAGAAAGACACAAGAAAAGAACAGAAAAAAGAATACCCAATAACGCAAAGACAATCAACTTCCACGTTCCATTTCCCCCGCATCTGATTCTACAAAACACACGCCTCTGCCGACAAACTTGTTCGTTCGGCTGGCCAACATAGTCATTTCATGGCAATCATGGCACTCGTAGGTTTTACGCGTCCTTGAGACCAAATGCCCGGCGCCACTTACGGATGTAAGGCGCAGCAAGAGCTGCACAGCTACGCTCACCGGAAGCGGAGGCAGTGCAGTCGTTCAGGTGGATGACGAAGTCACCCTCTTGGAACTGACCACCGTTAGTGGCATCCTGGTAAGAGTTAATGACACGCTGAGGAATGAGACCCAGTCTCGAAAGAATGGTAGGGTGCCATTGGATGATGTGCTCCTATATTGGAATTTGTTAGAGCTGTTATACTATATATGGTAATGTGAAGACTTACGAGAGCATGGGTATCGGCACGCTGGAAGTTGTAGCTACGATACAGAGGGTCATACCAAGTGTCTAAGAAGAACTTGGCCCACTCGCCATTGCGGACAACGAAGCTAGAGGCAGTAACACCCTTAACATCCTGGGTGATGGCCAGGTCAATGTCCTCACCCTTAAGGTGACCAAAGGTCTTGATGATACCATCCGGAGGCACAATCGAGTGGTCACGAATGATGGACTTGTCCAGCTTGGGGTTAGTCAGAATGTCCTTCTCGGGCTTAACAGCGGGGTCCATGATGAAGGAGTTCTGATCAAGGTACCAGAAGAACTTGGCCTCGGGGTACTTGGCCATGGCATGACGCATGGCGACAACCTTGGTCCATGACATGGGCGCGCCGTTAAGGTCATAATCGCCAGCCTTAGCGAAGAAGGTGCCGTAGCCTGTAGATAGGGTATTATTAGCGAGATGCTCAAGGATGTGTTCTGCAGAAAACGACAAGATTGGATTACGTGCCGTGCCGATTCTTCCGTATCTAGGTGCATAACTGGTTGCACATGGGGTATGCGAGATTCCGCAAAACCTGATGCAGACAGACTAGGAAGTACCGGCACGGGCCGTATCAATGACTTTCGGCGCATATCTTGTCGTTAACTGTAGATGCTAAAGACAGGTGACATACTGTGCTTCTTAGCATAGGCGAGGCGGTTGTCCTCGATGCTCTTGATATAGTCGTGAGGGTAGCCACCGGCGTCAAATGCCGTGACAACAACAACTGGCGGCTCTCCCTTAATCACACGGGGCTTAGCGTGGTGGCTACCACTGGAGGACCCGCCAATCAGCCACCAAAGACCGAAGAAGACAAGGAAAATGGTGCCGATGAGCTTGAAGTGGTTCTTTCGCAGCGAGGGCATCTTGGAGCGGCGCGGCTTGAAAGGTGGCGGATTTGAGTCTTTCCGTGATGGATAGGCGTAATGCATCGTGGCGTTTGTGATTCTCGAGTTTGTGAGTTTTGAGAGGTGTTCGTGAAGCGACTGTGATCAGCTTGAGATTGCAGTCGCAATTGGCAATCTGTCGAATGGTCGAGAGAGAGAGGCGACGTAGTGTGAATGTCGTGAAATTTGTCGTATATGCGCCCGATAATGGCACAATTGCGGGAGCTCACTAGAGTTGTAGTGGCTCTTTTCGTTTTGGGTAATCGCGAAGTGGCGGTTTGCAAGGCTGGTTTGACAGCACAAGAGTATCAATCAAGACGGCGAGGTGTTCTTTAGAGTCAAAACGGGGACAGTTAGAATTAAGATGGTGTCGCAGAGCAAAACCGTGTACCGGGGCCGGTTGATGATGAGGCCAATAGTAAATTGAACAACAGTTACCACGAAACAAATAGCATACCGTGGTCCACGGGTCTGAGTGTAGTAGCTTGTCGCTAAATACCCCTGGCGAATTCACGTCTGGATGGGGTCGAGAATATGAACAGAAAGTGGGATGGAAGGATTCAATCGGTCCTAGGCGTCTGAAGCTAAAACCAAGAGCATGAGCCGGTGATGAGTAGGAAATTAAGCCAACTGGCAACAACAAGGTCCGTACTCTACTATAGGTGGGCGGCAGGATGAGTTTGTGAAGCACGACACTATGTCAATTGAACGTGGGTTATTGGACACAAATTTCTCAGATGGAAAGTACAGAATTGTTTGATAGTGGATTGAAAAATAGTGGACATTAAAAAAGGACCTCCAATGGTGCAATGTCTCTGATGAACTACATAAAGTGCTGGACTGACGGCCCGCGTGTCATCGGAATTCGAAGACGTCTAGATCCGTACAGATTGCGGCTAATGGAATGGGCCTGCTCTTTCGCGGCAAATACTTTGACAGCTGGAAATAATCAAATCACGTGATAATGAAAATCTGGGACATGTCAAAGATGGGAGCCGCGTTACCGCGATGCAAAAAGTAGTAAAGCTACAGGTTTACAGAATGTGTCAAATGAAGTTGGATTTCAGGGCTGGCTGTCTCTCGAAACATCAATGTGAGCATTGAACAAAAGAGTGAGCCCAAAAATCAAGTACTCTCCAGGAAAAGAAGAACCTCCCAAGAGATGTCCTTTATAGGCTAGTACCGCCAACGATCACCGACGACGTCGGTTGTCAAAGTGAAGTCTGATCCAAAACGGGCCAGTCTTCGAAGACAAACCGAATCTTATTCTCTGCACACAGACTAGTCGACTCAAAACGGAGAAACAACTGAGAGGCAACTTAAAGGTGTGCAGGAGAGGGAACAGAGTGCCATGTATGCGAATTGCATCACTTGATGTCGCATAGTAAGAAGGATGTTCTGATTAGAATTGAATCAGGTGCCATCAGTTAAAGAGAACTTGTAGCAAAATATGGTCAGAGCTACACTAGTGTAGACAATGCCAATGGCACTCTATCGTGAGTATCATAAGACTCAAGAGTTGAGGAGTGAGAAGAAAGCGAAAATTCAGTCCCCCAGCCCAGCTTTATACCATCTGCCCCACTTTAATATGAACGCAAAAGTCACATGACCCGGAAATCAATATCACGATCATAACGACGGTGTTGAGACTACGGCACAAACCATTGGTGCCAAAGCATCTTCAATAGATGTACGTTCATTCAAGCTATAGTTCGTTATCATTATTCACAGCCAACTCACACATATCATTCATCATTCTGGAATAAGTGATGCTCGTTAATAACCCTGGACCCTATTGGCTAATATCACGTGGGTGTCATCACTAATGCTCTAGGCCTACCACCCGACGACATGCTTGACGCGCACTGAAGTTGCCTGAAGCTTGGTGGGAGCTCCATCCAGCCTCGTGGGGTCAACGTCGACAGCTCAACCACTCTATAACCAACGTCTTTAGATCGCATATTTTGACGATAATTTGCAACATTTGAAGGCTTTTTTGTCCAATTCTTATTGTCTAATACACCCATCTTGACTTAATCGTCCACAATGGCTTACAACTTTTCCCTCACCACCTTCTCCCCCAGGTACAGCTCCCCGCTCTCTCGGACATCCCACTTTAGCTCTAATCGAGATACTAACACTTTGTAGTGGAAAGCTGGTTCAAATTGGTGTGTAGATATTGGCACTGTTATGCTCTTGTAGACAATAGTGTAACTATAAACAGCCCACATCAACCTCAGTACTAACTATACCAGAATATGCTCTCAATGCTGTCAACCAAGGTGTAACTGCCGTCGGTATCAAGGGTCAGTCGCAAACGATATAACTCCCTCATGACTATTTATACTAACATTTGTTGATTCAGCCACCAACGGTATCGTCCTCGCCACTGAGAAGAGATCCTCCTCTCGTCTCGCGGACCCCTCCTCCCTCAACAAGATCACCGACATTACTCCCGACATTGGTATGGTCTACGCCGGTATGGGCCCTGATTACCGTGTCTTGGTCGACCGTGCTCGCAAGGTCTCCCACACCAACTACAAGCACATCTTCAACGAATACCCCCCCACAAGAATTCTGGTTCAGGACATTGCTCGTGTCATGCAAGAGGCTACCCAGTCTGGTGGTGTCCGTCCTTACGGTGTCTCTCTGCTGGTTGCTGGCTGGGACGAGGGTGTCTTGCCTGATGAGGAAGTTGAGGCCATGGCTGCTGGTACTGCCACTCCTGAACAGAAGAAGCCAACGGGCAAGACTGGTGGTATTCTGAAGGGTGGTCCTATGCTGTACCAGGTCGACCCCTCTGGCAGTTACTTCCCTTGGAAGGCGACGGCCATCGGTAAGGCGGCGCCACAGGCCAAGACTTTCCTCGAGAAGCGGTATTCTGAGGATTTGGAGCTGGAAGACGCTATCCACATTGCGCTTTTGACTCTGAAGGAGACTATCGAAGGCGAGATGAGTGGTGAGACCATTGAATTAGGTAAGTTTGGATAACTCTGGTGTATGTTACTACAGACTGTTACTGACAAGTATTCACCTTATAGCCATTGCTGGTCCTCCTGCCGACCATCTTCTCGGTATTGAGGGTGTCGAAGGTGCCCGGGGACCTCGCTTCCGGAAGCTCACGCCCCAGGAGATTGACGACTACTTGACGAACCTGTAAACAATCAAAAGAGGTTGTCTTGTTTATGTGTTTTCGGTAATTTTCTCTGTTTAATGATTTGACGTTATGAACTTTTTTGCTGTGGAGCATGGCGTGGTGGAATGAATAAACAATTACATCAGCAAACAAGCATTACATTATATGGACGGTCTGAGTCTCACATAGAACTGTCTATATCGCATCGATTAAGCTGGGCCTTTTGTCAAAAGAATAGACATGTGTGGGCCTGCATACACACATTGGATCACTTCATCATCTGTCTTCAACTTCAGATCTAATTGCCAGTCTCCAGGCCAATCTTCAGTCGCAGATCCGAATTGTCCACTACTATTGCAACCTTTTCCCCATATATCTCCATCTGTCCCCAATATAAGGGCATGTTTGCGACCAACTGCTACGTCTTTGACATTACTGTCGATGAAAACTGGGTTATCTACGGGCGTATCTGCAAAAAGACTTGTCTGGCCTGGTCTCCCGCCCCATACAAACAGATCACCGGTTTGTGTCAACGCTACTAGCGTATAACCGCAAGCTGCTATTTTCCGTATTTGAGGTATCGTGGCGTGGTCTTCAAGCATGACTCTTGACAATTGGCGATTAGGTGGAGGCGTTGGAAGGTGAATAATAGAGCCAGGTGGCCCGAGACACGCCGGGAAACGTGGATCTCCGAGAACCCAAAGAGAGTTGTCATCCGAGAGGATTAGCAATCCAGCGTCGTAGGCGCATATTTGTGACACTTTGACGTCACAAAGACCATGTAAGGAACCATTGTCGCAAATGATATCCAGAGTCAACGGTGTGTCTAGAGAGTTGTGAGTCTACGATCATGCATGTAAGAGCATCACAGTGGTGGCAACAAGCTTTCTGCATTACTAGGCACCAACAGAACTCTTGTAGATGGATCCGCGAGGATCAAAACGGCGGAAGAGGAAGAACCCACCAGTATAAAAAACCCGATCCCGGTCTTTGATGCAACTAGCCAAGCCTGTCAAATCGGCATCAGATACGACAGGACCGTTTAGCGGACAGCCGGCGAGGAGTAATTTCGAATCCTTTTTTACTACATCGGCAAGTCAAAATAGTGGTGTTAGTCTGGGATTTGTTTGTCAAAACATGTCAATGTCACAATTCCGAGAAAGGAACTTCTAGGCAGCCAAGAAATTTAGTATTTTCAGTCATCATGACACAAGTCACAATGTCCATGTTGCTGCATACAGTTAAGGCAGCCGAATAACGACAAAACGGTAATAGCGGGATGATACGCCATGAGTTCATGGACTAAAAGAGAAATGTGGGGTACTAGGGCGTGTAACTGGAATCCAGTGGATGTCTTACCCAAAGTGTACGTCAGAGTGACAGCTACCACCTCAATACATGAGCTTGACTCAAGAACACAGTGGAATTCACTGATGTCCAGAAAATTACTGGTTTTTGATTCAAACGATGGGTCTGTGTTATCGCTGGCAAAAGATTGTTGGTTCCAGGCATTATTCCCTGAGGTGTATAAACGATAGGTCGACATTTTAACACAAACTCGATGAACGAAACCTGCAACATATGGAGTCTTGACAAGCGATTACACTCAATGACCATTGTGTTTAATATAGGGTTTATATTAACCCTTGCTAACACCCGCGTGCACTTCCTATTTCGGTCGCCGGCAATTGAGTTACGGAAGTAAGTATGGAACCCCACTCTAACAATTGTAACTGTCATAAAATCTCAAAATACTTTGTCTTCACTAGAAAAAAGCAATCTTGTGATGAAACCTTTCGACGTGAACATTTAATCCCCGAGAAATCAACTGAACTATCCATTGGATCCGACAAGTGTAAAAAATATATGCTAGGGACATCACATACGTCATTGACTAGCTTTTCAACCATTAGTTGATTTTGGTCAGGCTCATGCGGCTGGCAATTCCACCTTTATAAACGAAGGAGGTCCGGGTTCTTTCGAGTTGCTCCATATTTGAGAGCACACATTGTAAAAACACAATTTTCATCACTGTTCTGGAATACAAACTGAAGCGTCTACGTTGATGTAAGTCTAGACTATACACAAACATCTGCAAATGGAGCTCCTACACATTAACTGTTGTGCAGCTGTCAATGAAAATGGACCCCCCAACCTGAACTAGTATGGTAGCTAATCCTTTATAACACCCCACTTATAGACATCACGCCCGGGTGTATAAACACAGACTATTTTGTCTTTCAGTGGATTCCCATTATTTACTTGGGACTAATTTGCTTACGAAAGTTCACATTGTGCCAACTCCAAGTGAATTGGCTATTCCCGTACCCCCCGTCTCGGTATCGACGGTAGCCTAAAGCCCGTCAGATTTGAGCTATGCCTAGAGAAGTATCGGGCAACTCGACGTCGTCCGACAGCCGCAACGACGCTGACCCATCATGGGCGGATACCTCAACAACCAACCTATTGGGCTTAGTCCCTAAGGGCGTAGTTATTCCACTGGCATACGAAGACCTGAGCTCCGATGCCGAGAGTGAACTGGAGTACCAGGAATTTGAGATACCCGATACTATACCCGGAGTCCGTGCCAATGAAGATGGGGTTCGCTATAAACATGAAGAAATCGCCACTCTTGTGAGGGAGTTGGGTGACGTTGATAAGCCGAAAGACGACGAAAACAACTCGTCAGTTGCTCCAGTCATAGCTGCCAGAGCCTATCAGATGGAGATGTATCAGAAGAGCTTGGAGTCCAACATTGTTGTGATGGTATGTTGAAAGCGAAACAATCTATTTTGGGATTAACATCACTGACACTTTATCATAGATGGAAACTGGAAGTGGCAAAACACAGGTGTAAGTCAATTTGTATGCGTCTATCACTGTAGTTACTAACATGTATTTTGTAGAGCCATCCTCCGAATGCAGCATTTCTTGGATCTCCCCATCAAAAAGGAAGAGCAGAAACCTGCATATGTTCCCGAGTCGGTTGACAACTATAGATTGCAAGAGTTTGCATGGTTTGTTACGCCGACAGTAGCTCTTGCAATTCAACAAGCAAATGTTATTAAACAACAGATTCCTTCCGTGGGTTGTCGTCTACTTGTTGGATCTGATGAAGTTGATACCTGGTCTTCTCGCAATATCTGGACATCGGCGTTGGAAGGTTGTCGTATTGTTGTATCGACTCCACAGGTCTTGTCTGATGCGCTCGACCATGCTTTTATCTTGTTGTCTGAGATTGGCCTTCTCATTTTTGATGAAGGTAAGTTACCGATATTTTTGACAATCATATATTAACCTTCTTTGTAGCACACAACTGCGTTGGCAAGTCTGCTGGGAGTCGCATTATGTGGAACCACTATCACCCAGCAAAGGAGAGTGGCCTTCATACACCATGTATTCTTGGCTTATCTGCTAGTCCGAGTATGGATGCTGGCATAGACAACTTGGAATCTCTCGAGAAGCTTTTAGATGCTATCTGTCTGACGCCCGTTACCCATCGAGACGAATTGATCGCCCACACGAACAGGCCTGAAATCAAGAACTTAGTGTTCAACAGACCGGTGTATAGCGAGGCCCGCAAGCTCCCATTGCCTTATGCGATCCTTGCTGATGCTTTTCAGAAGTATCGCCCAGCAAACGACCCAAGTATCCGCCGTCTATTGAGGGTTTCAAACATCCATGAGTGGAAAAGGTTAACCAAGGCTCTAACCAAAAAGAGTACATTCACTTACAAAACCTTTGTTCAACTCTCCCGTCGTATGGAGAGCATTTATGACCAATTTGGGAGTTGGGCTTGTCAGGCGTACATGGCTGCTGCTGTCTCTCGCCTGCTTGCTCAAAGGGAAGCTCGACTGGCTATAAACGAGGACATCTCGGAGTATAATTACTTGCATAAGCTGATGGGAAGTTGGCAGCCGGTCTCGCCACCTCCTCTCCATAGCATGGAAGATCCCGTCACCCACAAGATGAGAGTCTTGATTGACTTCCTTCTAACAGTCCCCAGTGATTCTCAGGGCATCATCTTTGCTACCGAGCGAACATCTGTTGTGGCCTTAGCTGAGCTGATCAATGTTCATCCTGAGCTGAAAAAGACACACTCTGCCAAAACTATGTTTGGTGTTACGCACTCAAGCGGGCGAGCAGCAATCTGGGACACTTCACAGAACCACCCTCTATCCGTCAACGCCCTACAAGATTTTAGGGACAAAAAGGTCAATATCATCGTTTCAACGACAGTTTTAGAAGAAGGAATCGATGTTCCCGCCTGTAATCTAGTCATTTGCTATGACCCACCTGACAATTTCAAGTCTTTCGTTCAACGTCGGGGGAGAGCTCGAAGCCAAGAATCACGCTTGTTTCTCTTCGTTCCAACCGGAGAACAAGATAGCTCAAAATTCACGGAACAGGAACGTATAATGCAGGAGTATTTCGCAGACCAAGACCTACTCGCAGAGCGAATTGCCAAGTTAGAGGAAGAGGCTGAAATGGAGGAGATGGAAGCTAGCAGAGAGCTTGTCTATATCCATCCTAAATCTGGTGCGCGGATGGATTTGATGTCAGCAAAGTCACATCTAAACCACTTTTGTGGTCGTGTGTGCTCTGCGGAGTTCAGTCAGGCTCATGTCGAAATCATTTACTCAGAGGAAATAGTTGGTGAAGTTAAGTACTACCGTGCCACCATCATCCTGCCTCCAGTTTTACCCACGGAGCTTCGTAGCTTCCAATCCAGCAAAGCCTGGCGCTCACAAAGACATTCCGGCGACGATGGATGCTTCCATGCAGTCTTGGCATTGGAGCGTCTTGGGTTTCTAAATGCCACCTTCTTGCCACTCTCTGCCAGCGATTTTTCTCCAGATATTGAAGCTCGTATCAGTTTGATTTCAGTGCCGGAGCGTATTTGCCCGTGGCCCACTCTTGCTCGGTTGTGGGAAGATTGTCATGTTCTTTGGTCCTACGAAATCACCATCAAGGACTCCGAAGGAACTATTATATCAGGGTCTCACTTTATGTCTTTGCCTGTTGAGCTTGACGGGTTTGAGCCATTCCCAGTACATGTTTCGGAAGGCCAGGTGTACCATGTGTCGATCGAAAAATCGCAAGCCAGAATCTCAATGGAGGATCTCAAGCAAAAGGACCACACCGCGGCATTACTTACCATGGCCTATGGCCACAGGTTCCCCCTCAAGACACATAAAGAAAGTCGGTCCTTGGTGCGCTTTTGGCATAATGACACTAAACTTCAAATTTCTGATCTAGCCACAATTCCGGTGGATGTTGGTGCCTTGCAAAGAGGCGAAGTTCCCCCCAATCGTGTAATCCGTGATCGAGAGATGCGTCCCTACTTGTTCGACGAAGTTCTTCCGGAAAAGCCAGACGCAAATCAAGTTCATTCTCGGTTCCGGGATTATGTTTCCTCGGGACCGCTTGGTGAGCCCTATGTTTCGGTAAGAAGCTGGAGCCGGCGAACTGATTTCTTTCACAAACTTCATGGCAACGAAACCCAGCCTTCCACATTGTCACGTCGTTACCGGCGTGTGTTCCCAGCCTCTTGGTTGAGTCACGATAATGTATCGGATGATATGATGTTGATGGGAACTTTAGTTCCGTCATTAATTCATGAAGTGGCCATGATGATGGCTGCTTGGCTTCTTCGTAATCAACTTTCTTCTGTGGTTAAATTAAGCAACCTCACAGCACTACGGACTGCGATTTCAGCTCGCTCGGCATCAGAAAGATATGATTACGAGCGTTTGGAATTTTTGGGGGATTCTATGTTGAAATTCCTAGCGACTATAAACGTATCATCTGAGAGTAAGTTGTTTGTTCATTTTATCGCCCTAAATTGTTTACTAACGTGTGCTTTTTTAGAATTGAACTGGCCTGAAGGGTACCTCACGATGAAAAAGGACAACATTGTTTCCAACTCTTGTCTTTACAAGTTAACTGTAGCACGAGAGCTGGCAAAGTTTCTTACGACTAGGTCATTTACTGGCCGTTCCTTCGTACCCCCATTTTCCGAGGACTGGCTTGATTGGCAAGGCCCGTCGAATCGGAGATGGGTATCTTCAAAAACTCTCGCTGATGTCGCAGAATCTTTGATTGGAGTTGCCTTCGATGAAGGTGGCGTGTCACTGGCAGTCAATATGTTGAAATTTTTGTTCTACAAAAAGTACAAGTGGGTTCCAGAGGGTACTTGCCGCCAACTGTTGTACGACAATGCCCCGAATGATATTGAACTCGGTACTGTGGCACCTCTAGAGAAAGTCATTGGATATAACTTTGACAAGAAATCGCTGTTGGTGGAAGCAGTCACTCATCCGAGTTATCTGGCTGTGTCCTCGGCCCTGCGTTCATTCGACCGTTTGGAATTTCTTGGGGATGCAGTGATTGACCGTATCGTGGTTGACCGGTTATTTCACTATCCAAAAACTCTTCCAAACTCGACCATGCATACGCTAAAGTCTGCATTGGTCAACGGTGATTTCCTCGCCTATTTGTGTCTTTCTCACTCAGTTGAGATTAATGGTCGTCCAACGTCAATCTGGGACTTCATTCGCAAGTCTTCGTACTCCATGAGTCAAGTCCTAATTGAGACCCAGGCCCGGTACGAACTATTCGGGCCGAAAATCCACCAAGCTTTATGGCACGGGAAGTTCTATCCCTGGGGACTCCTTTACCGTATACAGGCACGCAAGTTCTATTCTGACGTAATGGAGTCTATCATCGGTGCCATGTACGTCGATAAAGGCTCGCTTGAGCCATGCATTGCCATCCTTGAGCGTTTTGGTATCTTCGACTTGATGCGCCATCTTTTAGAAGATGGTGTCGAGGTTGTTCACCCCAAGGAGCGCCTTTCCACAACCTGCGGACACCAAAAAACAATTTACTACGTTCGGAGAATGCCAGGGTCTAAAGGGTTCACCTGTCAGATCTTTGTGGGCGGAGTTTGTTGGGCAGATGTAGAAGGTGGTGTTGATTCTACTGATGCAAAGATTGAGGCTGCTCATCAGGCCTGTGAAAACCGGAAGGCAGGTACACACTTGATGGTTGAAATGCCAACAGAGGAAGAAATGATGCAAAATATGGATGACGAGGTCGAGGTAACAGAAGACTAAGACATGGCCAGTGTCTAAGTTATCTTGAAGCATCATATATCCTAAAATCATAGGATACGATAATGACAAGACGTATGTATTTGTTCTAATACCATTGAGTGTGGTACAATAATATCTTGCTAAGGGTACTGTGAAGGCTTCTTGTGTTGATTTCGATTAATTCATGTGCTTTTTGAAACATTCATCATTGTCTATATTGCCCATTTGCTACAAGAACTAGGTTTACAGACACTTGGCTAATCCGTTTAAATTTCAACACTGTTAAAGTCGATTGTTCTTTGACTAACAAAGATTCACCAATTATCATTGCCACCAGTCTATTAGGGTTCCAATAACTTTTTGTTGTTGTTGTTGTTGTTTTATTTTACGTCTACCTAACTAGAATTACCCGTTAATGCGACGGCTCCCCAGACAAGTTCCAAAACCCCAGATGATGATGTCGCTCTAGGGTTCCATTTCTTTTTGTTCTTGTTTTATTTTACTCTAGGGTCCCAATAACCCTGTTTGGTCAGAAAACTTCCTTCCCAATTACAGCTAGTCACTTCAACAGTAACAGCCATAATAGTTTAATGGTTAGAATATCACGTTGTGGCCTTAGGACCCCCTAAAAACACGAAAATCCGTGGTGATCCATGTTCGATTCATGGTTATGGCACACTTTCTCTTTTTGCTTTTTGAAACTATTATCAATTTCTGATTTGTTGGTCAATCTGAAAAGACCCTTGAGACATCTTACACCTGGAGCTGTTATTCGCCTGTGTCCATGAATTTACCCCTGGCAGGCTCAGCTCTTTACATAGCCGTTCAATCTGTATGAACTGGCTGTATGATTACAGTCTTTAGGTGGTAGCTTGTATCCATACATCATGCATGATAGAAGCCACTCGGGTGGCTTATTGGACAGAGGTTTCTCCAAGGTACATTGGTTGGAAGAAATGTCCGTCTTCTAGTTGGCGTGGTCACTCGGACTCGACCAATGTGGTTAGATGTCATTGCATCATCGTAGACGCTCACACAGATGCAAGCGGTGAGGATAGTGGTAATAGTTTGGCAGTGGTTGGATTAGCAATTGGCCTAAGCTTGGCAGGAACATTGTTTGTGTCGTTATTCAAAGTTAGAGAGGAAAGGCGAAGAAGACGAGTGGGGTTTCCAACAAGAGGGCCACTTGTGTAGAGGTTCACTGCGTGCAGTAGTGAGACGTATAGAACCACTGAAAGGACTAATTGAACGTGGCGGACCTGCATGGCGTGCCGGATAGGTGTCGGGACAGCCGGATGCGCGCTGGGGAGGCCATGACTACGGGTGTCTGTGTGTGTGGGGTGTTTTCCTTTTTTTTTCCAGGGAAAAGCGATGACGTCGGTGGAGATGGGTAGGTGGACTCTAAGGAGAGAATGGGGGAGACACTTGGCTTGAAGCGGTGGATTAACGGGGAGATACACCAAGGGATGAGGATGCCGAGTTTGCCGGGCTCGTGGGAATGGTTGATCTTGCCCTTCCCTAGGCAAACAACAGCGTCGACTTGCCGCAATTGTAGCTTGTTGGACAGGCCTTTTTCTTGCTGTCCTTGGAATTGGACCCTGTGCTTTTCCTCCGGGCGCTTGACAGCCGGATCCTAGTTTTGAGGACCTGGCGTTATGGGGTGGGATCCCTCCCTTCTTCTGCAAAAGAACAGTGGGTGCGCTTCTAGGAAGCCCTGGCCACAGACATGGACGGCTGCAATCGAGGGGTCGCTGTAGAGTCAAGTTCCATCAAAGTGCTTCGTTGTCTTTGATATTCACGAGTGGATGGTGACTTCAATAACGGCTATTACCCGTCTTGACGCGGGTTCCTCTATTGGGCTTTTTTTAGACACACTCATCTACTTTATTGTCGCACAATAACAACCATCGTTCAACGATCCTACCCGGCCCAACCTGCTATTAACTCGCCTGCTATAGCCGCTGACCGCCTGTAGTAATTACACCTTGTTATGTTTTCAGCAGCTCCCGCTTCCTACGGGCACTACTAGCTAGCGACCAGACTGAGTCGCCATCTATTAAGCTCCAGCCAGCTCTTTCCTTTTCACATCTGATTCAGTTCCTATCTCATACAAAAAAAGTCAACAAAAAGGGAAGCTGCTCCTTCTTGATTGTTGTACAAAAAGCAATCCGCAGCCTTGTGCTAACCTCGACCTTTTTGCGATTCGACAACCGTCACCAACAACCACGAACACCCCGCCCTTCCCCTCATTCTCACCTTTGGATATTTGCCAAGCATACAACATCGTTCACCACTACAACTGCAGTACAAATCGAAATCAAAGAGCTTCAAAAACAGCATTTTCTCCTTTGAAGCTTAACTTAGCCCGGTTTGGCCCTCGAGGGCCTCAACATTCCTGCCGACCGGAACCCTAATCTTTGCGACCAATATGGCACCCGACAACCGCAGTGACAGCTCAATCCGAGTCTTGGTGGACTGGGACAGTCAAGCTGTATTCGCCGGCGAGGAAGTCAAATGCACAATCACCTTCCGTAACGCCTCGATCGACCTGCAGTCCGGGGCTACCACACCAACCGCTCATAATCCACCCACGTCGCAATTCCAGAACTTCTCACCACCACACCAGCGCCAACCGTCACGATCGTCTACGCTTTCACTACTTGACCGCGCTCGCAATGTACAGACTCCAGCAGCGAGAAAGGGGAGTATCAGTCAGCCGGCTACCCCCTCTAGAGCGCATCGCACCGGCTTCTCATTGAGTATTCCGGGGTCTGCACATTCCCGGACAGGCTCGGTGCAATGGCAAGGACCTACTCCGGCGTTACCTGCGCCGATCGTCCCACATAGTGGACATGGCGGACGTCCAAATAATAGTCACCGTAGATCAGTGTCTATTATGTCTATGGGGTCTACCGCGGGTGCAGGTATTGAAGGAGATATGGATGTGGTTAGCCCACGGCGTTCCGGGCGCTTGTCTATAGGACAACACTCAAGGACAGCCAGTCTCCAGATCTCACCAATATCTATGCACCATCCTAGTTCAGGTTAGTTTTCAATCTTCATGTTTCTAAGTTCATTACTAACCGCTGAGCTTTGGTGCCAAATAGCCAATGTATCTCCACGAACTCAGACATCCCCTTACAGTCGCAACGGACACCGGTCCCCACAAAGCCACTCGCCATATACGCCAAGATCACCCGTCGCTAGTCCCGGCGCTCTCCCTGATTTCAGATTTCCTAATGCCACATCTCCACTTCATGAAGTTCATAACAGCTCAGATGATATTTCTCGACCCGACAGCCTTCTGAGTCCCAAGGCAGCCGAAGACATCGCAACATTTCCTCTAACCCCAAAGAGCCGCAACTCTATGGGCCCCCCACCTATTCCGCAACCCCCACATTCTTCGCATTCGGATAACCCTGGTTTCCCTGCTGCTAAGGTAATTTCCGCGCAATCATTGGCAGATACGACTCCCCGAAGTAGCACTGAGCTCTATGCCCTCAGTAATAATTCCTCGGAAACTTTGGCTTCGGAGTACCCAGGGCAGTCATTTGGTCGCAATGGGGGGCGCCCGGGTATTGGGAGAAGACAATCAACTATGGGTCAACGACAACAGCAAACTGAGGTTCTCATGATGGGATTTGCGCAACTCCAGGGCTCCTTCACTCTTGATGGTTCATTAGTCAATCTAAACCCTTTCGAACAAGTCAAGCGCAAGGCAGTTGTAGGACAAGGAGGTGGTGTTGTTGGTGTCGAGAACACCAAACGTGACAGCGGCTTCTTTGGTTGGGGATCCTTCAAGAGCTCTATTAGTGAGCTTATGGGGAATAATGAACTTAGCACGATACAGGAGATGCGTGGAGCAGCTAAAACCAAAGCGATCCCGCTACTTTCAACTCCACAGTCGATTTTGTTTGTAAACCTGAAGCTTGCGCCGGGAGAAAGTAAGAGCTTTGAGTACATATTCCATCTCCCCCGGGGACTCCCACCAAGTCACAAAGGAAAGGCGATGAAGATCAACTACAGTCTAATAGTGGGCACCCAGAGGTCCGGTGGGCCAAAAGAGCATCAAGTCCGTACTGTAGATCTTCCATTTCGAGTTCTTGGAAGTGTTAACGGTCGGGGTGAGATCCTTGGTCATGATTTAATGAACCCATATGTTCTTCTACAGGATAAGGCAAAGACCAGAGCGCTCGTTAAGACTAAGGCACCACCACGAGTGCGATCGAAGGAGGATACAAAAGAGGGGTTCTTTAACTACGTTAACGAAATTATGAATCGGCCGGCGCGGGACGATTCTGGACATATCAGTGGGTTACTATCACCAACTGCCACAGCGGTACCGAGAAGGCCTTCGGTGCTTTTCGACGAACCACGATCGGTCAAGGAATCTATTGACTTGGCTATTCTACGCAGCAATATGGCTTTTGATGGCCTCCAAGCGCCGAACCGATTTGAAATTGCAAGAAACGGGCAAAAGGTGGCGGCAGTTATGCTCTCGCGGCCAGCGTATCGTCTTGGTGAGACTGTTACTTTGGTTGTAGACTTCGCCAAGTCAGAGATCCCATGCTATGCCATTCACGCAGCGCTCGAAACAGCAGAGCGGATTGAGCCGTCTCTTGCCGTGCGCTCTGAAGCCACTATCCATCGCTTTACCAAAAAGGTGATAGCCTCAGGCTCTGAAACTACCCTTTACTCTCGCCGGTTTGTTTTCATGCCTACTATTCCTATCACCGCTACCCCCGAATTCGTAACCAGCGGTCTCAACTTTGAGTGGAAGGTGCGTATCGAGTTCGTTGTCCCGGCTTCCAACACTTCACGCCCACAGGATGACCCAGATCAACGGTTGCCACATCCATTGCTAGAGCAAGTTTTCCGGGATGAGAAGGCCGGGTTAGTCATGGCAGCAGTGGAGAATCTAGTTTGCGAAAGCTTTGAGGTAGCAGTGCCGTTGAGAGTTTACGGTACAGTGGGGACAGGCCTGGAAAAGCTTGACCGGGACGAGTTCCTTGATGACGGGATCTATGTCTAAATTAATGGGATGTTGATGGGGAAAACGGCTTTTAAGCCGGCTGTTACTGTATTTAATAGGAGTTCTTGTCGGTACATAGACCCAGGACAGTTTTCGCTGTACCATCTGGACTTAGAATCGATGGATATGTCGACTGTATCAACAGCTTAATAGTAATGAGATCTTGTGTTACATCTAGACAAAAATTTAAGACGTCAAATCTATATCACTTATACCAAGAGCAAACTAAATGAGATAAAGAAAGCTCCAAAAAGAAACATACAACACCGGGTATTCGCACGTGGTCACCCACCGTACTACTAATCCAGCGCTCTGTGGCTTGACTATGGGGGAGCA
>JMSH01000016.1:181328-211507 GCA_000712465.1 Huntiella moniliformis | reverse complement strand
CGTACTACTAATCCAGCGCTCTGTGGCTTGACTATGGGGGAGCAGACGGGACCCCGTATTTTCCGCAGGCTATGGTCGTATGTGAAAGGTCAACAGCAAAGCCTGGCTTATATGCACGATTTTCAAAGTTTGCGGGCTCTGAATATGCGTGCACTTTTGCCATTTACAAGGCCCTGAAGTGGTTTTTGCCTCTGGATTGGACTAGCTGCATCTGCATGCTGGAACTGGTAATTCTGCGTTACCATCTATTTGCTTCCCGTGTCAACGGTCATTGTAAATTTCCATTATCCTCTTGACATGTTACCAATTTACGGGAGTTCAATTACTTTCTGTAGCATGGCATATCTTAGGGTTTATGTACATCCGGGCTTCCATCGTTCATTACACGGTGGTCATCGTTACTAGTTGTCTCATCTTCGCCCTAGTGTTGCTGTTTCCCGCTTTTTAGTTGATTGTTCTTGACAGAGCGTAGCCGGTATCTCCAATTCTGCATTCCATCAGCGTCACATATATCTTCATCGAGAATTCAACCTTTTTCTCTGTGCCCTGGTCGCTTTCCAATCGCAAACTCGTAAAAATTCTTGACGTCACCCATTCCAAAATTTTAAACCTTTTTTCCCTTTGCGTTTGACCCTGTTCCCGGCCTTTAGTGACAGCGTTTTCCTTTTCGTGGTCATCTTCAGGCGCTCCCTTCTAGTGGTCACAGGCCTGAAAAAGTTTCTGTACAGCAAGGTTATGGGGCCTGTTCTTTGTTCAGCTTGGCCCTGCAACATCTAATTAGCAGTAAATCTCCCGAGGAATCCACAAATCCGCTGCCCGCTATTCCGCGACAGCCGTACCTTTTTTGCCGTCACAGCGACGTCAGCCTGCACGACAATCCACGGCACCCCCCGGCTCCTACATCAAATTACCACCCTACTATCCTCTTGATATCTCGTCTTCCACAAACCTATTCTGCCTGGAAGAGCGTTTCATCCCATGCTTCGCCTCTGACGGCTCCAACGACCAGCACGATTCGACTCGCTCCACGACGTGACTTGTCGCCTACATAGCGTCCCGTGGCCCATTACTGTCTGCGGCTCCGTCGTGTCACCCGTTGGCTCTACCCGCCTCACGACGGCCCGTCGACACACGACCTTCCATTCGCCCGTAGCCGATAGAATATTTGTTATCTAGTTGTCGTGCCTCATTGGCTCGTACACTAGTGTATGCATAGCCGTCTCGGCCTACCACCCACCTTCACCGGCCCAGACGTTACCGTAGCCGTATACATACACGAACACAATCACATAAGCACGTTTTACTTTCACCTCGACAGACTGCTACTAGCCCACTGTATAGGCGCCCATCACGAGTATGACATGGTGGTTGCCGTCGCAGTTCCTCCTCAAGCTAGCCCTCGTTACCACAGTTGCTCTGTGTCGATACTACCGCCCACCACGTCCTCCGACTCCCTTTGATAATTGTACACACGCCGTCATAGCACTCTCGTCGTTTTGGTCGATTTTGATAAGTCTCCATGAGCTTGTATCGGACGCTGTGGATTTAGGCGCTCTGAGGGACCTGGTTACGAATCCCCAGATTGTATTTGCCAATCATTTCAATATGGTGATGACTCTTGTGGCCTTTCTGTGGTATGTTGGTTATCTTATGTTGCGATGATAATGTTGACCCTAACTGTTTCGACCTCATTATAGGATGGTGTTCCGCGCTGTACAGACGTTGAGGTTGCCGACTCGTTTGTTGGTTCAGAATCTAGAGTTTAATGTTCCAGAGACCCCCGAGGTTTCTTTGACTGGAATCAAAAGCGACAGTGCCGAACTACGTTGGTCGAGCCCTAAAAATCCAAAGAGTGTACATAAATATAACATTCAGGTCAATGGTTTCAAGGGTATGTCCATGAAAGTGTCCCCCGTGGCGGTCTTTTTCATACTAACATCAAGGGCCAACAGTTGGTGAGGTTGGGGTCCAAGAAACAGCTATTACTGTTACTGGTCTTAAATCGGGCCATTTCTACAACATCCGGGTGATCGCGGTCGGGTTCAACAACTACAAGGTACCTAGTGCGGTTATTCGTTTACAGACATATGACCGCGACGGACGTCCGATTGTTAGCAACACAATTCTCCGCACGCCCCAGGTTGAGTCGGAACTTGTCCCGCACCCATCGACACCCGGTGAACGTCTTAAAGCCATTGTCACGCCCATTGAGCCTGCGCCAACGCCAACCCCCGGTTCTACTCAAGATGTACACGCTCCTGGTCAACGGCGGAATACGATCAATCGCAAGGCGCCGCCACCAATTGCCAACATCGAGCCAGCGTTACCGAGTGAGAGCGAAACGGCTCCAGTGTTGACTCAATTAAATGAAGAGTTTGAACGCATCAGGGCCGAGTTTGATGAAACAACTGTAGCGAATGGCAGGGAAGAGGCCGAGTTCAAGCAGCAGGAGGCTCAAATCAAGGAGCAGATTGCCGACAAAAGGCAAAGACTCCGGGATAGAGAGGCCAAAACAGAACAGTTGAAACGTTCATTGCGCACTATTACTGAAGCAACCGGACAAATTAGAAAGGAGAAGGCGAAGAAGGAGCAAGCTATCAACGACAAGATGGCTTCCATCGAACGGTCACGTGCTGCAATTAAAAAGTTACAGACCGGCGCCAAAGACTTTCAAACTAAACGCGAGAGTTACGAAAAGGAACGGAAACAATTGTTAGCCGAGCATGAAGCAGAGATGTTGAGATTGGAGGCTGAAATTTCTGAGTTGATAACGACGTGTAAGACTTTGGAGGCAACTTTGAAGGCGAAGGGCCAGACGATAATGGATTTGAAGGCCCAGCAGCCGACGGAGGAGCAGGCCAAGATGGATGCAGCCCATATGGAAAGGGAACAAGAGGAGGTACAAACACTTGAGATGGAGAACCAGCGGCTGCAAGAGCAAGTCCAGATCATAAGCAGTCGCCGACATGACTTGCAGCGGCAGTACGATAGTCTCAAGGTTTATAGTGAGAACTATTCAGTTCCAAGCATGGGAATGATACAGGCGCTGAATGGACAGTACTACCCGAATGGATTGGGCAACGGACTTGGCAACGGACTTGGCAACGGCTTGTCGAATGGGTTGAACAATGGCCAGACTGTATCTGATATGGAGCAATCCATGATGGGAGCTAACAGTCAAAGCCTCCAGCAGACTCCCGTTCATTCAGTTGTCAACACGGCTGCTACTGGGTCTATGGCTTATTCTAGCATGGACCCATATAATGGCCTGTCTGCCTATCATCCGGGTAATGCATTTGCCTATACTGAAGCTATGGGTGGATACCCCGATGAGGCTCTTGAGCTTGGCGGGGACCTTCACCGGGAGCCTACTCCTGCTTCACTTAGTCCTAATGCCCGGAATCTCCTTCCTAGTGGCATTTTGGCCGATAGCGAAGACATTAGCGATGCCGAAGGTCCACCTTTGCTCCCCCCGCCTATGGATGACGCACATACACCTCCCCAGACTGCTTCGCATTCACCTAGTCAGCTTGCTCAACAAACGACGTCTCCGCCTGTTTTTCCTAGTCCCCATGGATCTACACATAATCTCTTGTTTGGCAATCGGGGTACTGAAACTCCAAACCGACTTACGACCACAATTTCCCGTGAGACAACTCATTCCATTGGTAGTGGGTCTACTCATATTCACCACAGCCCATACACGCGTCTTGCCGATATCTTTAGTTTGCCTCGTGGACGCAATAAGCACACTGGGGAAACTGAGTTTGGCCCTGCTCTTGGTAGTCTCAAGTCTTCGCAAACCCAGTCACTTCCGCGCACTACAGATGGAGCGTTGGCGGAAGCTCGCCCTAAACGTAGTGCTTTCGGGTTGTTCAATCGGGGTACAATGCCGTTAGGTTCGGATGTCAGGTCGACTTTTACCCCGACAGGGAGTTCCGCTCTTGGTGGAGTACCCGATAGAGATCCGAGTAGTCCCCGACCTGCATCGATAACGTCACTTGAGATAGTGCGGCCGTCTACTGAGAGTGGTCCGTGGAGAAGCGATGGACGGGGAGGCACTGTAGGTCGCATGTACGCCAATGACTTGTGGTCCTCGCGTAACCCATCTCGTCGCACATCCCTCCACGGCGGAAACTCCAACGGTGGCTCACCTTTTGCTAGTGTAGATGACCCGTTCCTTCATTCGGCTGATGTTAACGACGGTAACCCGGCGCGGCGCCTGGGTGCAATCGGCAGTAAACTCCCGCATGCTCAGAGCATGTCTCCCGGGGGTACTGTCAGATTGAACCCCAAGGCGCCGACGTTTTTGGCAACCGGGCCCCGCGGTGACAACGGACAAATGACAGAGGAAAATGGTTCAGTTTTCTCTACAGATGACTTTGGCTACGGGAGTGATGGTGACGATTATGATACGCTCATCGATGACTCTCCCAACGAGGTCCGTAAAACAAGCAGTCAACGTACTCTGGATTCACTCGATGAGAACCAATCAGACCATAGCCTTCGCAAGCTGTTCCGTAAGGGAAACTCGAGCCGTTTCAGTTTGACTCGGTTGAACAAACGGGCTTCTGTTGATAGCGAAGCTGGTGGTGAAGATGAAGTGGTTACATCACCTGATGCTACGGGAAAAAGCAGTAAGGTTTGGAGATTATCAATGGGTGGACGCAAGAAGGAGCGGGTTCGTGAGGGTGAGGATAGCGAGGCTGCTACATAGACTTTTTTGCTTTCGTTTTTGTTCCAATCATGGCTTATTCGTTGTCTTTCTTCATGTCGTTCGGTATCTATGTTGTGTGTATAAAAGCGGTGTATGTCGGCAGAATATTTATGGATCTGAAAATGGTTATGTAAGCATGTTGCGAACCAGCAAGCCATGACGAAAGGGCCGATGCATTTTACCTGACATCTGACAATCCGAATTCAGCAGTGCATTGGCTCACAATTCCCAATTCTCTCGCCACGACTCTTCAAGCTCGATAGATACCATCCAGCCACATTCCCCAACGCCCCATCAACCCATCCCATTCAACCCACCCTCCCTCATCCGCCATCGTCATCCACCTCATCAAAAAGACTTCTCCGTCCAAAACAACCACCCACCATGTCCCCACCAACCAGCACAACCCCCAAAATGACGCATCCCGCCGCAACATCCCCCGCCAACATGCCCTCTCGGAATCCCCTCCCCTTATCATCCACCCAGGAAGCGCAAGTCCAAGAAGTCTACCGCGAGCGAGTCCGGAGCTACTGTCGGCCGGAAATCAAAGGTATATTTCCTTCTTTCTCTCGTCTTCAATAAAAACTAACAATCACCCTCTTATAGCATTCGCCGAATGTGCCCGCGGCCGAACCTTCTCTATCCCGTTTGTCTGCGCGACTCCCCATAGATTAATGAACGCGTGTATGAAGGAGCATGCGACGCCCGCGGAACTCGATGCGGCGAGGGAAGAGTGGTTTGCTAAGCGGACGGAGAGGGCGCAGGAGCGGGCGAAGAAGGCGGTTAGAGCGGCACAGCAGGAGGACTTTGTTAGAGAGTGGTGGGGACTTGAGGCTAAGGATGTTGAGGAGAGAAAGAAGATGTTGGAACGGTTGAAGGAGACTGAGAAAATTGGTGGACAGGTTCGGAGAGATGGAGAGAAGAGACCATGACGGGACTATATCATGACATTGGGGAGGGGTTACATATCGTGGATGATGAGGCATATTAGTCGTTTAGGTTACGGCTCTGTATTTTTAGACTTGTATTGTACACTTTAACTGCTATTTTTTCATTCATTACATCCTAACTATATATCTAGTTCTTCAGCGCCTCGGCGGGAAGGGTAGCAACCTTCTCCTTGAAGAGCTTGTCAGCCCGAGCCCACACACCGTCCTCTCTCCACTCCTTAAGCTTAAGGAGATGTGGGAGAAGATCGCCAGAGAAGGCCTCGGACGCCTCTCTGGGAAGAAGAGAGGGAAGGTGGTCAATGGCGATGACGGTAAGAGGCTCGCCCTCAAGGCCCTCAACAGGGACAGTGGGAGAAGAGAAAGTGGTGGCGACGTTGTAGATGGGGACGGGGTTGTAGGGGGAGGTGGTGTCAGCGGAGACATCGCAAACAACAGTAAGCTTGCGCTTGGGGCTCTTGAGGGACTCCAGGTCGACGAAGTTGGGGATCTTGTGCATCAAGTAGATGCAGTTAATGAAGATGTCAGACTCGACAATCTCAGGGAAAGGACCACCGACCTTGGTCTCGGCAACATCCCACTTAAGGATGTTCTCCTCGGGAATGCCAGCAGCACGAACCATATCAACGGCACCAGTACCGCAACGACCAAGGGCACCAATAATAATAACCCGAGGTTGTCTACCGGCCTTCTCGGCACCCTTAGCAAGAGCAGCCTTGACGTCAGTGATCAGCTCGTCCTGGATAGGGTAGCTGGTCAAAGCGGGCATGGGAGTACCGGGGTTGTTAACCTGGTGAGCCCAGTCAATGAGCGAAGCCGCAGCACCAGCGAAACCAGCGTGGTAACCAAAGGCAGCAACACGTCTGCCGTTCTCAAAGGTAAGGAACTCGAGATCAAGAAGAGTACCGCCACCACGGGGGAAGCGGGCGAGAACCTCCTGCCAGCCGCCCTGCTCCTTGTAGCAGTGGGCAAACTGGACGTGGGTGTGGACAAGAGGGAAGGTCTCCTCGGGGAGCTCCTTCAGACCGACAATGATGTGGGAAGGGTCAGCCTTGATCCAGGAGCCGGTGGGGACAATGGTGGCACCGACGGCCTCGAACTCAGCGTCCTTGAAGACGCGCATAGTGCAGGCCTCAACATTGACGGTGTAACCGGCGTCAATGAGCGCCTTGGCGGTGGTGGGGGTCAGCGCGGAGCGGTGCTCCAGGGGCTATATGGAAAACATTCGTGTTAGCGGTATGTCCTGGTCGGGATGGCTTTCCCCATTAGTCGGATCTGGTTGTACCACGGAGCACTAGGTAACGGCCATCTGGGGTTACCCCGCAGTCAACACAGGCCCGACTGAAGTAACACCAAGTCTTCGACATACCTTGGTCTCAGCGCGGAGGTGCAGGACAGTCGACATTTTTGATGGATTGTGATGTGGTGGGTTTGTTATGGGTGGAAGGACAAGGCTGAAAGTAATAGGCGAGAAAATCACCACTTTTGTTTGTGACTTGTAAACGGGAGTCACCAGAAGAGGAATGGGACGCGATTGCCGTTTCAGGAAGTTAGGTGGGGCGAGGGTTTTGCAAAGGGTTTTGCGGGGTATCTAAACGGATGAGAATGGAAAGTTAAAGGAAGTTTAATTGGAAATCTACTAGCTGTTCACAAGTCATTTTATATCTGTAAGCTGAGGCAAAGATGTGCACTTTGCCTGAATCACAATCATCATCAATAAACCACTTTTCTGACACATCCGTCATTGGTCAAACTCCCATCCCCCGCAACGCCAGCACTTTCGCCCTGCCCGAACCTTCCTAATCCCATGTAAACAGGAACAGGCCGTAGTCGGCGATGACTCAAGGAATGCAAATAAACGTGGTCGACACTCTTCAAGGGCTAGTCAAAAAGCAAACTAAACGTGCAGTGGCATCACCAGTGCGTTCGGGCTTCCATCCCGCTCTCGTTTCAGCATCGGAAACATACATACATATAGATGTATACCCGCTTCCTGACAAGTATGTAGCTCCCTTGACTCACGTAATTTACCCACTGTGACTGCGTCTGTGTAGCGTTGTCGTGCATTTTGACTCATATAGTGTCTGTACGCATGTATAGCGTTGAACCCTTTTAAGGTCTGTGTTACAATGTTGAGTTTGTTTTTATTACTCTGATGACGTGTATTAGTTTATCATGAGGAGTCAGTTTTGACAAGGTTAACGACAGCTTCAGCTACACCCCAAGACAGTTCGTAACCACGGCCGCCGAGACCATATGCGTGGATGACGGTAGCTTGAAGGAGTTTCTCCCGTTCAACGCGGGGGCCACCGGTACGAGCGGGACGACGACCGACTATATCGGTTAACCAAGTGAGTGGGCCTTGCATCTCATTTGCAACAAAGGCTGCATTCTTCTCGGTAAATGTCGCTAAGAGAGTATCACGAGTAGCGATTGAAACTGTATCCTGCATGCTGTCAACTTCCTTGGTACCTCCGATGATAGTGCCGCCGTTGAAGTTGCGTGGAATGCAGAAAGACCAGGTACCATCACGACATTGACGGGTGATGGTTTTAGGACACGGGTTAGTTACAACAACGGTTTGGCCTAGTTGTTTGTCAGATGAGGTTTCGGTAGGGCGGGGTGATTGGCGTACCACGAATGATTTGCATGGCAGGGTCATTGAAACCCCGGCCGGAACAGTTTATAACTGTCTTGACATTTGTATCGAAGACATCTGAGATGGAATCGATTTTCTTGCGCTCAAATGAACATCCGTTGAATGCAAGAGTGCGCACCAAATGAGCAAGATATACCATGGGATTAACACACCACGTATCATATCTACAACCCCAAGTGACACCTTCCGGTTTCTCATGTTCATCCAAGACTTTAAACCCTTCCATCCCAAGTTTTTCAGCCCCGCCGTCTAGCCAAATACGATACTCTTCCTGCCAAACCTCCAAATGGTCTTCTCCTTCGCAGAATGTAACACCCATAGTATCAGCTCCGACGCGGGCCGCTTCGGCTTTCATGTGTCTCATTGTAGCCACGGCAAATCCATGATCTCTCTCCGTAGTAGCATCAACGGGTGGAACCCACCGGTTATGTGCGCCGGCCCAATGTGACGTATAATCTATGGCAGGCGACGGAGTGGTAGGTGTCGGCGAAAGCAACTCCGATGGCGCGGGGAAATCACGGGTTACAACCTTGACTTGGAACCCCGCTCTTTGTAGAGCCAAAGCAGTGGATAATCCGATTACCCCAGCCCTATGAACCTGTCAGTATTACTATATCCTACGAATACAATGCCTTGATGTATATATGGATTCGCCTCATTCGCCATCATTCTGCTTCTATTTCCTCGCCATTGTCGGCATATTCCTCGGCCCATGACGATCCCGTTGCCACAAATCGTAGCTTTCCGTCGACTCCCCACATGACATCATGTGCACGGTCCTCTTTGCAGCCCCGCCCGCCTCGGCTCCCGTTGGAGAGGTGTCTTGGACTTTGGAGCAAAGCCAACATTCCGGGAAAAAAAATGAACGTGCAAGACAAGAAGCGGTATAATGGGTGCAGAAAGTGTGGAGGGAGGAGTCTGCGGGGACGTTCAAGTGGAGTGGTTAATATGTTCTTTTGGGGGTCAGGTGAGAAGTCCACGGTCGAGAATGCAGAATGAGGCGACGACGATTGTTTGTACATGACTACTGTATGGGGAAACACATGTTACTGTTGGAGAATCTGGGGAGATCTGAAAAAGACGCAAATATGTGGACTTACCCAATTACTATGACGGGGGTCCGGGACTGTGAGGAATCTGGTGACATGACGGTACGTAGTGGTGAGGGGTTTGAGTGTGACAATGTAACAAACGAGAAGGACATGTCTCTCTATCATGTATGAAATACGGTATCGCAAGTTGGCATATCTCACTCAAGACCCTAGTCTTCCGGTGGTGCGATGCCGGCGATAAGGTGCACCATAACACAAAAGAGACTAAAAAAGAGACCACAAAAGATACTACAAGATGTGGATTAACCAACCGAAGACATGGGCTATGAGGTCTTTTGTTTCCGTATGTCATGGGTCAAAGTAACGTTGACGAGCTTATCTCGGTCCAGATGAGACTAGGGTAGGTCATACATAGGGTTATAGCAAACAGGGTTAACCAAAAGAGGATGGTCATATGACATGATTGAAAAAGGTGCCGGCGTATTCTATCATCCGCGTGATATCAATGTGACTGTAGCGTGGGATCCGGAAACGAAACAATGACAGGGAACAAACCGAGTTAAGTGGATCCCATGAATAAAGAAACGAACAAGACAAGACTAAAGAGAGACAAAAGATTGGTTAGAGTTGATGATTGACAAGACATTGAAGCATTATGAATCCCGAGTAGGATAAGCGTGAAAATGGAGATGGAGATAGAAGAAATCTGAAAATGTATATTTCTATGACATGTCTCCACAATGTTGATGATAATGACAAACCATGGTCGGTAGTGGATATATAGCACATGTGTTTGGATCAGTTAACCAACACACAGGCAACGACATAAAACCTATGTAAAAGCCAAGCGAGAAAGAAAAAAAAAGAGAGAAAAAAAAGAATCCTCTTTGCAAAGTCACCGGATGGATGCAACGACAGCGTCCATAGGCTGTGTACAATCATATGTATGTATGTTGTATGTACAGCCCAGGTCTAGCGAGACTATAGATTCGGGTATATCAATGGTGGAGTGTTTCGGCATCCGTTCACTGCAGGTCGACAGGCCACGCGGGAGAGCGGAGACTTGGAGTTGGTAAGAAGACGGGCCGATGAGCATTCCGTGATGTGATGCCTACTCATGATTGAGGAATTTAGGAGCCACCCGATTGTTTAATATTCGACCGACTTGAGGCTATATCGTTCCGGAGGTGGCTTACACATGTGCATGCATATGTATGTATGTAGGTAAAATATGTATGCCTGCGGTAAGATGCACACTTGTCGTTGTCGTAACTTTGCTACCTATCGGGATCGTGGGTTTCTTGCCAAAAAATCCTAGTCTAGTTATCTTTTTTTTAAACCGAGTGCATATTGTATCTGTACATACATACGTATGTATGTACATACGAGAAAATCCCTTTAGTCAGCCCGGCAAGTATAGGGCACTAGAGCCCAAAGCCTAAATATCGCCAGGCTGACGCCCGAACTCCCTGCAATGAAGGTTATTGTGGCGGTTCATGAGCAAGTTGAGTAAGGAAAAGAGTAGAAAAACGCCGAAAAAGGGAAAAATGAATTGAAAAAACGCCCGTTATCAAGGTAATTATCCTGGTCGATTTTGATTCCTTTATTGGCGGGTGGGGCGGCAGACACGAGGGCGGAGGCACGGGCTACTGCGTGATGAGCGAATGAATGAATCAATGACTTTTTGTTTGGTACATTTGTATATACGTAGGTGATTTCTCCGTTGGTTTAAAGTGTTTTATACATGTCGTTGTTGGTAGGCGACTTCTTCGTTGGTTTAAAGTTAGTAGGTCTTATCCGATGCCAACTAAACTAGTTTGAACAGTGCATCAATAAACATCAACTAGGCGGCTCTGTTTTCTTTGTTTTACTAGCGTGGCGGGTATCTGCAACATGTGCTAAATGTCAAGGGCATTCGCATTCGTCCGCCCATGGGGCTGGACCCGTGAAGTTGGAGTTTTATGTATTTTAGGGCGCTTAGGGCGGCATACAGTTTTATGGACTTGATTGATAACTTGAATTGTGGGTTTTATGTATCATCATAGCATCGTATGTATGTACATACGTACATGAAGCTGACGAGCGGCAACGACTAAAGGAACATGAACAGCTACATACGTTGGTCGCTCGGTCGGTCGATCGGGCGTAAGTTGAAGGCTTCGGGGCTTACTTAGGCTGGCTTGCATCCATCTTGTCAGCTGGATATCCAAGAAGAGGATTTTCTCGTCTCATTTTTTTTCCTTCTTTCTGATTCTTCTACTAATACTACTACACTTGTCAAATCTTTTTGTTCTGGCCTCATCGCCTCATCGGCCGGCTTACGGCCGTCCCCTTCAAGGAACAAAGAGGGCGAAAAAAATTATAGACTGAAAAAATCCAATTGTTCCTAGGTTAAGGAAAGCGCCGACCCCGCTGAAGTCCGCCTTACATGACCAATCACAGGGAGTCGCCAGAGCAGTCGTTACAGTGTTCACGGGCGCTTAGCGCATATTGTGTAGATTTCCTTATTAGGATAAAAGAGACGATGACAAGTATAAAGGAATATGATGAACTTCTTCTGTTATTCAAATAGTCTTTAGAACATACGGGTCATCATAATTTGAGTTTTTGAATGACAAAAAAAAACGAAAAGAGGGGAATCTTTATGGCTTGTACAGTTATGATTTCGACATCCATGACGCCATATGGCCAAGATCCCCGCCTAGCTAATCCGATCGACAAGGCCTTGTTAAAGAGCCTTGACGTAATCCAGAGAGAGCGGGGTTTAAACAAAGACCAGGGTTAGTCCCAGCTGGATGCCTCAAGGCAAAGTCATGAAAAGGAATCATCGGCCACTCCATGAAGACTGACTCCTCTGACAAAAAGAAAGAAAATACCAAAGTCACGATGATTATAATTATTCATAACAGAAGTAGTAGCCGAAAGGGAGACTTTTGCTATCGTGAGGATCAACTAAAGGGCTGTCGTGGCTCGCCTGGACACGGTGAGCTGACTGAAGGAGGGGCAATTCGACGAGCTGGAGATGGATCAGCACTACAGGGAAACAAACTGCGGAGGGCTCGTGCTTTTTTTTGTTGGCTCTTTTTTTTTGTGCGTGGTGTTGGTTGGTTTACTTGCTAAGAATGGTACAGTTGAGTCGGGTGGACTATCGGTTGCGTGCAAGCTCCGTAGGCTTCATGCAATGTTGTGTACCTACAGTGAGGATGTGAGTACCCGCCATGGCTGCTGCACTTGCATCGTTTGGGAGTACATATGTATGAGAATATGTGCATACATATGTACATAGACTCATACATACAGTTATATATTGTCCTGTAACATATCGAAATGCAAGGTGCCAAAGTGAGAGGACATTCAAAAGATCAACTCATTTCCTTAAAGACTATCCGCTGATCACGAGATCTACAAATTTGTGCAGAAACTGCCAACAACTTAGTTATCTACTCAGCCAAGACATAATCAGTAACTGCCTATCCGCAGCAGTATTCAATAACCATTCCTCTTCCCTCATCCACGCAACAAATTGCCCTCCAACTACAGGCCAAAACCTTCCCGAACGAGTATTTTCCAGAGGTAAAGTCAGAGAGTCACAGCTTTTATAAGGCCACTACCTAAAACAGTAACATTTACATATAAGACCATCATTTTTACCTAATTTGGAAATACGTATAAGTAAAAAACAAAAAGAGCCAAATAAAAGAAGCTATGAAAAAATCCACCATTTTTATCGTCTCTTTTTTCAAAAAAAAAGCCGCCGTCATCATGACCGTTGGCCGCCCACCTTGTCAAGCTTTCAACCAACCAACAACCCCGGCCGGTTCCTCCACACTTCTTCTCACAAAGACTACCGCCTGAACAACATCCAACGATTTCCTTCTAATACCCGGCTTTTCGTCGTTTGTCTATTTCTCATCATCTTCAAAATCTCTTCCTACTCTTCCTTTTTTTTGCCCTTCCTTCTACTCTTTCCCAAAATATTTGTCACCGCAACTATCTCCGCCGCAAATCACACCTCGCTTTTTTTTCTTTTTTGCCTTTGCTATTTGTCGTAGTTGCCCCGCTTCCCTCTGTCACCGAGGTATCTCCTACTCATCGTCATCCTCTATCTTACTCGTTACTCGACTTATTTCAACTACAATTTGCCTGTTTTGAGTAACCGGCCTGACCTGATCTCCGGCTTCTATATCTCCCTGGCTGTCTCACTGCTCTTCCTCCCTTGAGTCGCCTTGTTTGTTCTCTCGCCCTTACTTACCTTTGTTTGTGACGGAGAACCAACTGATTTGATACCAGCTGTGTATACCTGCATTCAATATCACACTCTATTGCCGTTGCTTTATTGCTATCCGTCGTTTAGTACCAAACGCACATCTCTTACACTCGCACACACCCACCCCCACCCCCAGTAGCACGGCAGACCAGTCCTCATCCTTCTCTGTCACCCTACTTCTTGTCTTTATCATCTATATATATCCCGACTTGGCCCGCCATGTCTAACCAACAACCACCCTTTTCACTCTTTCCTCGTCCTTCTACCGATCTTCCTTCCGTCAACGGCCCCGTCCTAGCCACCGCCCCAAACACTTCCGCCACTGCCGCCGTTCATCCTTTCTCCTCCGCATCGTCCATGTACTCGGACGACGAAAACAGAATCTACACCTCTGACGAGCCACTTCCCACCGCATCCCCTCGTTCTCTTACCGCCGCAGTTCATTCTCATCAGCCACCACCATTGGCAACCACCTTCTCTTCCCGTAACAGCATTGCCAAGCTCCCTCTTGACGACGCCACAGAACATACTCAGCAGTCTATCTTCCCTCAGTACGACAACTCGCTGCCACTTGACCAGCAAAACTACTTCCCTACTCAGACCTCTCCTACTCGCATTCCTCGCGGTGTAATCTCTCGCCCACTGTACTCGCCTACCGGCCCTGTTATTCCAGACTCACCACCCGCCTCTATCCACCAAGTCCCCGCCATGTCCGTCGACGCTGCCGTCCCCGAACTTCCCGCCCAGCCAATGCCTCGGCCCGCTCTTCCCGTCGCTTCGTCGGCTGACTCCGCCAAGGCCCTGTTCAAGGTTGCCAACGGCTGGGCTGCTACCGGCTCCGAGGGCCGTGTCTTCACCCTTGCTCTTTCCCAGAGTGACTCTTCACCAGACTTCACCTTGTCTTCCGCCACTGCTCCCTTCTACCACTTCAAGGTTGACCCCACTAGCGCCTCCGCTCGCGTCACTCTTTCCCGTCTAGACCCCGCCAAGGACGCTAAGGGTGCTGGCCCATCTGAGGGTAAGCCATGGGCTACTGCTCTCGCTACTACTCTGGAGCCTTCTACCCGCCTCCACCGCCCCCATGACGGACTCGTCGCCGCTTTGATGCCCTCCTCTGCCATCGAGATGGCTGCTTCCAAGCCAGACGATGAGACTGCCCAGAAAATGGCCGAGAATGAGTACGCTCGTCTTGTATGGGACGATGATACCAACTCTCACTACCTGGTCCACCCCGCCCTTGCCGGTCCCTTCCGTGTGTCTATCACTCGTCATGCTGGTTGGCAACGGACTGAGTACACCCTGGAGCACCATGAGTCTCCCACTCACCTTGCCCAGCTTACTCGCGATAGCACCACCGCTGGTACTCTCCAAGTTGACACCGCTCTCGCCGGCAAGATCAACTCCTTCTTCATCGTCGACGTTGCCGTGTCAGCTCTTCTCATCGTCGCCCACCTCGACGAGGCCAGCATCCCCGTTGCCGCCCCCGAGTTCTCCCCACCACCCGTGGCCGCTCCATCTCCCGCCAAGCTCCGCACTGCCCTGCGCTCCGCCGAGTCTCTTGGCTCTTCCGGCTCTTCCACCCGTAACGGTGAGGAGGGTCTCGTCGGCTCGCTTAAGCGTATGGCTGACCGGAAGAAGAAGCGCCAGGTGAAGGCTATCAAGAAGAATGGCGGTATGCTCCCTCTTGGCAAGCCTGAGTATGAAAATGACCTTGAGAGTGCCGATAGCATCTACGGTGTCCGTGAGAAGCCAGAGGCTCCCAAGGAGGAGGAGTGGGGTAAGGATCTCCCGTGGCCTGTTCGTGCCGTCGTTTGGTTCTTCACTGCCATCTTCAAGTTCTGGTTTTGGATCCTCGTCTGCATCTTCAAGTTCTTTGTCCTCCTGGGCAAAGGTCTCGGCAAGTGCGTTGGTGTCCACTAAACCACTTCTTCTTCTTCGTCCTGTTTAAATCCCGTGTCAGCCTAAAAAGACTGTCGTCTGCCGTGTCTTGATTAGCGAGTGAGTTACATTTCTGTGTAACGTCACATGCGGTTTGTTTCGATGGTTTCTTCCCACTTTTTTGTCTTATTCTCTGTACTGTTTTGTTGTTTCTTTTTTTTTCTTGTGTTACGCCGATCACGTCCATTCTTTTCTCCGCTATGCAATTCCGCTTTTGGGCGGGATGTGCTTTGATGCGGCGCCGTCACCTTTTGGTGAGTGGCTGAATAGCTTTTGTTTGAACCTGTATGATGTACATAGTATTATCTGTTTATATCAATTCCAATGCCAATACCATTTGTTTTTCCTCTCATCTTTGAGATTGTATTCCATAACGTGACTAGGTGAATGATTCCCTTGAATTTGTATTATTTTACCCAGTGATATCCCAAACAATATATGCAAAACCACCTCCTATCTACCGCTTCCGCGTCTTAACAATCTTCTTGTGTCCCTTCTTAGTAACACCACCCGACGTCGCCGTCTTCGCCATCTTAGCTCTCTGCTCGCCCATTTGCTGTTCCGCCCGTGACAACATGCGCAATTTCTTCTCCATATCCGCCAACCGATTCTTCGTTCTCTCAAGTTTCCGTTCACGTTCTCGTTGCGCATATTCCTCCTTTGTCTTCTTAGCGGGTGTCTCCTTAGGTTTCTCCTCCTCTTCATCTGATCCGGATTCTTGGTAATCATCAGACATGTCGTCGAATGCGGACATATCCATAGGGTCAAAACCCGCAGGAAGCATATCGTCATCGTCATCTTCCTCGGCTTCCTCGTCTACATCACCCATGAGGAAGCCCCGCTCAGCGTCGTTCTCGGCAAAGATGATTTTCTTGGTGACTCCCGAGCCTTGTAGGAGGATGACTTGTTGTCTTACCCGCTCGACTTCCTTGGCAAAATGTGTTCTTACTGATCGCACGTATGCTACATCTTGGGTCTTGAGTAACCGGGCCATTTCCATGTCGAGAACCTTGTTTCCTCGGTCACCGTCAACGGTACCGGTGAATGACTTGCCACGAGATAACTTGCTTCCAGGACCTGACCGACTCAGCATGCCGAAGTAGAATTCATCCTCATTGCGAATAGCAGCCTTGGCGCGAAGATTGGCGAGTTCCTTCTTCTTCTTGTTAAAGTCTTTGGCGCGGAGTGTATAATCCTATCAAGCCGAACCCAAAAAAGCGTTAGTTACCATATCTCTTTGAATATATCCGCCTGGTAACTTACCTTCTTCTTCTCAAGAAGACCCAACTTCTTCCGCTCCAACGGCTGCGCTCTCTCCCTGTGCGGGCGACGCGCCACGGCGTTACGCATAGTAGCTGACATTTTTGACAACAGGGGTATCTCAATAAACCAAGAAACAAAAAAAACAAGGAATCAATGCAATAAATGGACAAGCCGCCGGGAAATGTCGTCGTCAATGACGTTTAGGTAGCGCCGTTACCCATCGCCAATTGTTTTTCGCAAAGTCCTACGGCAGAATTGTAATTTTTGGGCGGTGAGTGGGATACCCTTGTTCGTGCTACCCCAATTATGGATCATAAGTATTTTGCCATTTCACTGACCTTGCCGGATTGGGCGGGCTAATACGGTGTTGGAGCTTGGCGATTAAGCTTGACTATTGTCGTCAATGTTTGTCTCATGAGTTTTTATCTCCCTATCTTCGCAAGCTTTAAATCAGCCTTGTACGAATGGATATCGCATCCGCCCCCTCACCCGCCTCTTACACCTCAGCTGCATACAGGCTCCGTGCGGAAGCTTACGACGCCTCTCACCCCAGGGTTAAAATGGCCGTCTAAACCCGCGCTGATCTTGTCCATCATCCATCTTCACTGTCTTCTGGACATCCGGCCGGCAACATGTTTCTACGGCCCCGTCATCTTGCGCGCACATTATTAGCTGCCATAGCGGCGCTTTCTATTCTACTTTACCTGAGTTATCAATATCAGCCAGACTTTCTACTCTCTAAGACGCCGGGTGGGGATTACACTTTTGTGCCCAGCTCGTATAATTGGGCGGCTCATAAACATAAGTATCCTATTGACCCATCGACTTATCACAAGACACCCGTCAATTCACCACAGAAACTCCCGCCCGTTCAACACCCATGGACTGAAGGACAAGCTCTCGTACAAGCGAGATCTCAATCTCATAACCTTGAGGCCGTCCTGACTGCTTTCAAAAAGACCTACGGCACATATGAGAGTCTGGCTTTCGGCCATGACGAGGTCGCCCCCATAACTGGGGCCTCGAAAGACCCATTCAGTGGGTTCGGCGCAACCCTCATCGACAGTCTAGATGTCCTCTGGATCATGTCTCTCCAGCCTGAATGGGAACGAGCAGTCCAGTTCGTCGCCAAGTTAAACTGGGATGCCCCCATCGGGGATACCTGCAACCTCTTCGAAACCGGTATCCGCTATCTCGGCGGTCTTCTTTCCGCCTATGACCTCTCCTCCGAACCCGTGTTACTCCAAAAAGCCGTGGAACTCGCCGATATGATGTACGCCGCATGGGATAACCCGCAACACCTACCCCGCGGCAAATTCACGTGGGCCGAGTTAAAAGCGGGTGACGTGCCACCCCTGGGCCACCAGAGTATCTCTGGCATTGGTAGTTTTGCTATGGAGTTTACCCGGTTGTCGATCTTGACAGGGAATGATAAGTACTATGACGCCATCCATCGCATCACACTGCACTTTGCACGGGTGCAGAATCAGACTTCACTTCCAGGGTTATGGCCCGTCCATTTCAATGCCCAGGATAACTTCAACATGAAGGCTCAAAACATCTACTCGTACGGCGCCTCCGCCGACTCCTTCTACGAATACCTTATTAAAATGCACGCCCTCCTCGGCGGCCAAGAACCACTATACGCCACCCTATACAACAGCAGTACCGCCATGGCCGAAAAACACCTCATGTACCGGCCCCGCATCCCCGGCAACGAAAACATCCTCGCTATGGGCGAAGTAACCGTGAACAAAGGCGAACCGCGACTAAAAGCCACCATGACCCACCTAACCTGTTTCACCGGCGCCATGTTCCTCCTCGGCACTCAAATCCTCTCCACCCCATCCTTATCCACCTCCCTCGCTCTTTCCGCTTCGTGTCCCGTCCTTTCCCGCCTGGTACAACCATCTGGCATCCTCCCGGAAATCGCCATGCTCGAAGCCTGTACGGACCGGGAGGATTGCGTTTTTGACTTGGAGAATTGGAAACATCGGTCGCAACCTGCGATGCCTCAAGGGTATATTAATGTTCAAGAGGGAAAGTATATTTTAAGACCCGAGGCCATTGAGTCGGTGTTTTATGCATGGAGGGTTACGGGGAACCAGAAGTGGGTTAAGATTGCAGAGGAGATGTGGACGGCTTTGGTGAGGGCTTGTGAAGGGAAGAAGGCTTTTGCGTCACTTAAGTCGGTGTTGGGCTCTAAGTTAGAAAGGAAGGATAGCATGGAGAGTTTCTTTCTGGCGGAGACACTCAAGTACTTTTACTTGATCTTTGCTAATCCATTGATGATCAACCTTGACGAGTGGGTGTTCAACACAGAAGCGCATCCATTCAAACGTCTCTTGCCAAAAGAGTAAATAGACCGCATATGTAGATAGGCCGCGGTAGAATCAAAATTATATATAAACAGGGGCATAAAATAGTCCCCTCCATCTCCTTCCACAACTCTATAAGAAAGCGCCCAGTTCTAATCTATATATATATATCACATCTACAAAAAGAAAAGAAAACAACAGGAAATCACGAGCTCTTCTTACCCACACGCGAATCAACCGCAATATCCACGCCATGGGTCCCGCTCAACGTGGTCGAGAACTGAGCTTCAGCTTGCATACGTCTCCAGTTCTCAGCTTGCTTTTCAGCAGGAATTGTCAGAGCGGAAATACCAAGGTAGTTGCAAATAGATCCAACAACCAGGAACGCCCAACGGAAGTAAACGACGGTAGAAAACACTAACGAACCGTAGAGATAGTACAATTCGAGGAGAGGCGACAGGGCGGGGAAACCAAACATGGGGGCGTTCATGAGAGCGGCACCACCAACGAGGGGCCATAACATGCCGGTCCAGAGGGGGAAGGGCTGACGGGTGAGATGGGCGAGAATCATCTTTGTAGTGAGACGGCCGAAGATGAAGGCGACGGTGAATGCGAAGAGAACAAGGTGATTATCGGCGAGAAGGCGGGAGGCGGGAGCGTATAACCAGGCGACGATACTGATACTGAATACACCCATTGGTAACCATTCGGCAAAGACGGGCAAAACTGGGAGTCCGTCGCGCTGACGAGCTTTTACGACGTTGATGATGCAGAAGGGGATGTGGCCGATGAGAAGGGACCCGACCATGACGAAAATCCAATAATCACGGAGAGTATGGCGACCAATGAGATCGCCGAGACCGAAGAGACCGTGCTCACCGATGAGGTCGGTGATGGGCTGGTTGAAGATTCCGGGGCCGTAGATACCGGAGAGGACCATGAGGAAACAGGCGATTAACAAACCCTCGGTGGGACCGTTGATAACGCCCAAGTAGAGGGTATGTGTGTGGTAAGTTTCCCAGGTGGAGAAGAACATGGGAAGACAGGGCGTGAGACAGGTGACGACACCGGCGGGAGAAGTACCGAGACCCATGGCGGCAGTTTCGAGAAGAGATGCAAGACAGCAGTTTAGCGAGTCGATTCCGTGGTCGAAGAGTTCACCGAGACCGCTGGAGGTGCCGGTGCGCCGGGCTTGTTTGCCGTCGATGTTGTCCATGGTTTGGTACATGAAGAGACCGAAGGCGAAACTAAAGTATAGCCATGACGGGCCGGGACCGACGAGATCGGGCATGAAGATGAGGAGGAGTCCAATGTTGCCGAGAATGAAGAAGAATCCAATTAGGGTGACCATGTTGGGGGCTACCCACATGGGCATCAGGCCGACGGCCCAGTTCCAGTAGGGTCCCAGAATATACTTTGATACGGGCGACTTATCGACGGAGGAGTATTTATATGTTTTGAGATGGACGAGGGCGTCGTCTGAGACGCACTCAGCGACTGCTTGTCCTGCGGTAGGTTGAAGACACATGTTAGTGATCGTGGCACTTTAACAAGCGACAGGGCGGAGCGGCCAGATATCGTGACGTGGGTACGGGTGGGGAAAAAAAGCGGTGGTCACAAGAAGAAAAAAGGAACATACTGTGATTTGGCGCCATGGTGTGCGAATGACTTGTTGTTTAAAGGATAATCAACGATGAGTCGGGGGACCACGGCAATTCCAAAAGGAGAGAGAGAGAGAGACAGGAAATCGAGGTGCTCGCGCAAACAATGTCAATTAACCAAGCCCTGGTCCGACTTGGGAGACAAGCTTGTACAACGAGGACTGGGGCCGGGGTTTTTTTGGCTGGACCAATTATGTCGCGATGATGGACGACTGGTGGGTCTGTTTTAGAAGGTGACTGAGGGATTGATTGACAAGTTTGTCTTCTTTTCTTGATATATTTATTACGGGTAGAGAGAGAGGGAGAAAGTTTTTTATTTGGTTTGGCGCGTATAATGATTGTTTGTATGTTGTAATGGGAGATACAGCTACAGTGTTGCATAAACGAAGGTTGGCTTTCTTAGTCCTTACCTGAACATTTTCAGAGATATGTGGCGGTTGGTAAGAGGGGCTTTGGTGGGGTTGGATTGGGTACCTTGCAGCAACATGGTAAAAAAGCCCCTGAAGTGTACTGCGCGTTAAGGCCCCTGAGGATCGCGCAAAAGATAGCGAGAAAACAGAAAATTTACAAGGCAATCCGTTTGTACAAGGGTTTATAGATTTAAGGGTTTTTATTTACAACGTTATAGGATATGAAAGTGAAGAAAAAAAGAAACCAGAACGCCAGATATTTATGAAGATTGAAACCGAAACCATGCGATTTGTTGGATTACAGGAGGGCAACACCGGCGACGAGACCGCCGAAGATGGCGGCGAATCCAGCGGCTTGGAATCCTCTAATTGAAGAGGCAGAGGAAGAGCTAGAGTCGCTGATGAGGTTTGTGTTTGCGGCAGCGGAGGAGGTGGAGGTGGATGTGGAGGTGGCAGTAGTGCTGGTGGCGTTGACACGGGTGGGGTTTGAAGCACCGCAAAGGTTATCCTGTCTGCAAGCCGAGGCACACTCGCTATCATAGTTACCGCAGGCGGCAACGCACTGGTTACCCCATTCAGTGCAGATGTAGTAGGGGAGGGTAAGAGAGTACTCTGAGACGTTTGGCTGCTGGCCGTTTGAGCAGAGACAGCCGTAGCTGAGAGTCTCGGGGTCGCAGGTGTTGACTTGGGGGGAACCGGAGGAGATTTGGCTGCAGATCATGGGGCATTGGGTGGTTTGGTCGGAGCACCAACGGGCTGGGTTGGGTTAGTTTTTTGTTGGACATTTTGATTTGGTGGGGTTTTGAGGGAAACGTACTTCTGGTGGAGAGGGAGACGGAATCAGGGTCGATTGTGTTGGCGGCGATGGTGAGATCGATGAGAGCCATGGCGGCCGAGAAGAGAAGTGTGTTGGCACGCATGGTGATTAGTTCGTATTAACTATATTTGTATTAGTTGAAGTTCTGTAGATAGAGACATGTATGATGTTAACTTACATATTATATATGTATAAGTAAGTATGAATATATGGATATAAAGAGATATAGGTGAAATAGAATCTCAAAGTCACAAGAAATCAGAACAAAAACAAGAACCTAAGAAGAAAAAAAAAGTAGGAAACCAGAGCGTCTTATCTATACTCTCAATAAGTCAGTTAGCCGTTTACCCACCCCCTTCTTATTGCCCATAAAGTCAACCGTAGAGACAACAAAGGACATACAAGGTCCGTGTTAATCCTTCTTCCTTCTAGCTATGTACAACTAGAAAGCCAAGCGGCAGTTTTCCACATTGAGCTCCCTGCAAACCATGTCATGTCTAGCTTGTTCGCTCGCTTCACCGTATCACAGAAATGTGTCTAGCTAGCCTCGGGGGCACAAAACACCCTGAATAGTTGGGTATGTTCCAGCCCTTTTGGGGCATTCTTATGGTGTATTTTGGAGACGGGTCGTGCTGTTTTCTCGGCTTGGCTTGGATGGAATGATAGGGATGGATATGGTCTATGCTGTACCGACTGAAGTATGTATGAATAGACATGTTGATGGCCTCTGTATCGTGTGTTTTTGGATCAAGACATGTCGGGAGACAACCTCCGAATTACAATGTTGTGTATTGAATCTATATGTATGTAAAGATTGTATAGTCCGGCCGTACAGCGCTACACAAACTGGAGATACAGAGATCTCCAACTAACTAACCAACCCATTATCAAAATAAGATTATCACGCCTCCGAATTAGACTTAATCACAGCAAACTTTGTTAAAAGAGAAAACTCGGCACCATTCGCACTATGGAGCTCATGGTCCATGACCACCTGTTGCCAGGGAGCCCATGAACAAATGTCACGATTTTCAGCGATCCCTGCGGCATGCGTTGTCGGAATCTATCCACCTACATCTCTGGCTGAACAATATTTCTCTACACTTTCTTTTTGTCAAAAGGTCATATATAATACACCTCTGCCATTAATCTAGTTCAATATTTCTCCAATTTCTTCTTCTCTTGTTAAACTCTTCATCCGTTACACCCGCCATCGTCATCGTCATACTTACTTGTTTCATCATCTTCGTTCAACACGTAAATAAGCAATTTCCCAACTGGGAAACTCACACAACTTAATCCTTCCTTCCAATTTTAGCCAATGTGATTACCTCCACCCACTATTGTAGTTAGTATTAGCGTTCATGAGATTTTTTGACATCCCTTTGTTCTGGGGATGAAGAATGCTACAGAGTGATGATTTTCCCTGAACATTCCAGAGTTCCCTTCTTTTTTGAAGGGGGAAAGTGGTGCATACTCTCTCGGGTACTGACCGACGATCGGTGCGAGTCTTATATGTAGCTATGTCGCAACGCAATGCAGAAGGTGTTACCGCCTGCGGAGCTCTGCAGCTTGATGATCCACTATGGGAATATCCTCACGGACGAATGAGTTATTCGAGCGTCGCCGCTTATGTCACAATGCACGAAGCACAAAGCACCAAGCCTAGACCAGGCGAACTGGCTTCTACGATGTACAGGGCTTGATAGTATTTGCTCATGGCTCAATCGTGTGTTAGTGACGAAATCTTGCATTAACCAATTACATTACATGATATTTAACCCTAGAGATATATGAACTATCTAGATCGCCAAACTCGGCATTTCACCCGCTTCTTCACCATCTAGTTCGGGAGTCATTGGGGGGAGATGTCCCACCTTTTCGCAGATCCAGCAAGAAGCATACATGTTCACCCGGTCGATTAACGAGCCTGGTTGGCGTTCACCCACCCGTTTTGGAAAAAAGCCCATTTCAGAGAAGACTTTAACATACCAAGGCTTCAACGCCGAAGACCGTAAAAGGACCCGGCCGCCCATCTTGAGAGCTCTGTTGAGTTTCCCAATTTGTGCAGCAGCAGCTGTTGACCCGGGGTCGAACCAATCCATACTGTCCATGACAACAGCAACCGTCAAAGTCCCGGGGGATAACCGGGCTATCACCTCTTCAAGTTCATCGGTGTGGATTCGAAGGTTATCAAGGGCATGAGGCCGGCTGAGTTTTGCGTGGGCTTCAGGTGCTTGGTACTCAAGGTGGCAATTAGGAGAGAACTTCCCAGCCATGCAGACGTAGTAGTATGGGTTATCGCGGGACAAATGTGTCTCTTGTGCTACAGGGTCAAGAGTATTGAGCATGTAGTGCCAAATCGCATGGGACCGGGAAGCCTTGGAAGTAGGTGTGGGGCCAATGACGGCTTCGGAGATGGCATGGTCGGCTTCAATCATTGCGAGTTGGTTTTTGGGAACTCCGAGGGCTGACCAGAGGAAAGTTTCCTGAGAGACGACAAGACGGGAGATAAGCGGGGACAGAAGAGCTGATTTAATCTTTCTTGTCCAGATTTCCCGCTGTTGTTCCAAGGTAGTATTGGGGTCAAGAACCTGGTCAACTGCCCCGCGAATACCAAAGAGTCGGGCGATCCACCGGAAAGAGCGGATAGCGTGACGAGAACCACCGGTGTCATAGAGCCCGTATTTCTCAGATGTAAACACGGAGATATTCTCCATCCAATATTGGAATGCCCGTGAGGAAAGATGGGGACTGAGCTTCTCAAGCAATAAACGGGCAAAGTCGGGGTGCTTACCCTCACCAAAAAGCATCCAGAAGTCTTGGTAGGACAGAGCAGTGTAAGCGGCAACCTTCAGTTCAAGAAGATGGTTCTGGGTGGGGTTCAAATCAACAGCGTGGATACGGGCTGGAGACCGAAGGGCGTAGGAAAGGATGTTATCACCGGCTGATGTGATAGCTAGAATGACATCATCGGGACCAAGGTTCAACAGACGGGCGTCTTCACGGGTATCTTCCCAGGTGAAGGCGTAGATGTACTCGTCGTTGAACTGGCGGTGCTTCTCCAGAGTGTCATCGTAGTATATACGCCAATGGTGGTTCTGGTAGAAGAACGCCGGAAGAGGTAGATTCGCAGAGGCGTTCTCTACGGCTGTTAACCAAGCCTTTGAGCGGACCTCAGGTGCTCCTCTTTCAACAGCCCGGGTTAACACGGTACCGGCATTACAGGGAAGTAACAAGGGGGACTCAGTAGCTTCAGCGTCAATACGCTCAATAATCTCATGTGGTAATGATGACGCGGAAAAGGGCTTCTTGGGACATCCAATCCATAAGTAGTACGGGATCCAGCCGAGTTTCCGGTTCCGTTGGTTCAGGGAGAGAACTGTACCGAATCGGTATTCGAGATAATCTCTTCGGGCAGCTTCGAGGTTTACACGGTCTAATTCAAACCAGGCACGCCAGAAGACACGGAGGGGGAAAGGGATGTGTCGGTTTGTGAGACCGCCGGTGAAGTTTCGGAAGGAGTAGTCTGTTGATGACTGAGTGTAGAAGTCTACGACTCCCATGATACCCGTGGGTGCCAGGAGAGAAGAGAGCGAGTCGATGAGGGAGTGGTAGTCAGGCTGGTAGTGTTAGTTTTGGACGTGGTTGGTTAGGATGGGAAACTTACAATCATGGAGAGACTGTACGACATTGTGATGAGGTCAGCACCGCCACTTGATGGACGGGGCGTATTGAAATAGGCCGGGCCAAGAACCGGGGTTTGAACACCTTGGTATGTAGCCTCATAGTCTTCAAGACGGAAGCGACGGGCATCCTGGCAAACAACAACGACATTCTTCCAACCAAGTCTCTCAAACCTCTTTCTCGCAACGTCACACAACGAAGGCGAGAAATCCACTAAATAGACTTTCCCAAAGAACTCCTCCACATCAAGGAACCTCCCCATGGTCTCAATATTATACCCCGTACCCCCTCCGACATCCACCCAAATCGGCTTTCTCGCTGTCCTTGCCGAACCCGTCGCCACCACCAGAGCCTCCGCCTTAGCGACCGCCTTAGCTTGTAACTGGGCAGCTAAAAGAGCAAGGAGGTCCTCACGGCCACGCAGAAGAAGGCCCCGGGTGGCATCGTAGGCGGTGGCTTGGCTGCTGTAGAATGACTCGAGAGCGTCTTGTTGGGTGCCGGTTGACGGGCCACTGTGGGGTTTGAGGAAGCAGGAGTAGAAGAAGAGGAGGAATGAACGGAGTGTTGTGGGGTCGGTGGGGGGTGATGATGGTGTTGTGGAGGATAGGAGAGTGCTTGTTGTGGCGGCGAGAGAACCGGCGCCGAAGAGGAGGGCAAGAGTGCCGAGGAGGGTCTTTTGGTCCCATGTTTCGGGGAATGGGAGATTTGATGGGGGGTTGGTTATGTTGGTTGACATTTTGATTATATGGTACAGAAGATGGATAGACAATGAAAGAAAGGTGGCTTGATGCCGGGTATATACAAAAGAAAGACACACGGGTTAACCAGTCCGACAGACATACTCTACGTCTCCCATAACAGCCACTTTATATCTCCCGTCAACTTCCAATGTATATCCTAATCCGTTTACATGTCCCGCATCTTACTGGTTCGCTCCCCGCAATCACAAGGACACCCAGCCAACAGCACTATCCCGTCACCGTCACCTCCGTGCAGACACGGCTTTCTTCCATTGGCTAGTATCTATCTCCAGGCGAAACATATGGCTCTAGAAAGACCGCCGAGTGGTGAGTTTATCCGGGGACTGCGGGGGCCAATGGGAGCTCGTCGTTGTTGCATGTGGATTGCCTATTTGGGATTATAACAGGAATAAGGGTTTAGGGAATTTGGAAAGACGTGGGGGAGGGATATATACAAAGCTGGAATAGATATTTTGAACCATTGGCGTAGGGATGTTTATGGGATCATGATTGTTATTTGGTGGCTATGCGGGGTGATGGTGGTTTTGTTGAGAACCCAACAGTGATAATGGCCAGTTACATATGAGTGATCTTCCAGGAGAGTTTGGTAGGATTGACATGTGACTGAGTCCTTGATTATCTTAAAGTTACACACATCAACTCAATCTATTCGGTGTAAGTACATAGATACCAACTGACGTCAATACTATTCATAGTTTGTGCCCTTGGACAACACTCAAGACCACAGCTCGAAGGGCACATACCCTAAGCAGCCCGAATCACATGACTTCTCCAAACAATCACGTGTGGCCCGAGCGTCAAGCTCTCTCGATTGTGACCCAGTCGAAAGGCGCGGCTAACCTCCAAGCCCAGCGTCATCGACCACCATCATCATCATCATCAATTCCATCGTCAAATTCATCCCATCATTTCTAAACTTGTGCGCATAAGCCAATTCCACCCCCGCGACTCTACTAAACCCATTGCGCAAACTCCCTGCCCAACCCCCATCCAACCGCATAATCCACCATGCCTCCGTCTGCCGGCCCCGGAAAAAAGGTGGGCCCGGCCGCCCTCCAGCGCCAAAGAAGCCGTAATACGACTCCGCTTGCGGCCGCAACAAGTACAGCCCAATTACCACCTGTAGAGGCCATCGATACCGAATATTTGGAAATGCGCGTGGAAAACCTGCCGGATATTGCCTTTGATGATATTGTCGATAATGGCGCTTCGGCAGCGTTGATTCCAGATGGGAAGGCGCTGGATGGGATGATTTCACGGTTACAGAAGCTACAGGAGATTATTGACCGTCGGTCAAACTTTTGTGATCGTGGTATGAGATTGTTGGCGAGTGCGCGGAAAAATAGGAGTGATGAGGTTGAAGAAGACGGCGCGGGCGGTAAAGCTGATAAACGCAATAAGAAGAAGCGCAAGGCTACCGAACCCGCAGTCGATGTTAAGACAGGTATGTTTGGATTGAAATGGGGAGGTTCATTTTTAATCCGATTTTGCTTGCTAATGGAATCTTTCTGTGTGTAGAACGGTCATCACCTGTTCGCGACCTTTCAAGACCGAGCAAGCATAACCGAGCAGCTTCACACGACTCTACACGGTCAAAATCGGCTTCACCTTCGAAAATGGACGTGGATAAGAAAGCAGATGACAAGGCGGCTTCAGAAGAGTCTAGCTCAGAAGATGAGGATCCTAGACCACCCCGCCTTGTACCACAAGCTATGACGTTCGGGGAGGATCCGTCAACCTTCCCCGATCCCACCATCTACGAAATTCGACCAGTGACTAAGGATACACCTATTGAGATGAAGAAGGAGATTTACTCGGTTGCCGTCTTTCCCAAAACAGATCTGGCTGATCTTATTGCCGGTGACCCGCCGGATAAGGACTACAGTGCCGGCAAAGCTCAGAACCAGATCTCTTTCTCCACATTTTCCACATACATTGAGCCCTACTTCCGTCATTTCAACGAAGAGGACCTCAGTTTCTTGAGGGAGCGTGGGGATCGCGTTACCCCATTTCATATGCCGAAGCGAGGCAAGAAATTTTATGCTGATGTCTGGGCTGAAGAGGATGGTATGGACATTGATTCACGCGTGTCTACCTTGCCATTAAACCAAGCTCGTGGATCCATTGAGCAGTTGGACGATGTGGTAGCGGAGACCGATAAGCTTTCCATGGGTCCGCTGGTAACCCGCCTGATTCAAGCTATGAGACCTGAAGGTCGTGTTGCCGGAGCGGACGATAAGGATATCGCTATGGGTGGTATGGATCTGACCATGGAAGGAGCCGAAGAGACCCCGAGCACACCAGGAACATTACCGCCAGCATCACAAATGCCAGGATCCAAAGATGAGAATTGGCGTAGAGCGACATATCCTAAGATGGAATATCCACAAGCCGATGACAGAATGCGGACCGAGTTAAGACACCTGGGATTCCTGCCTTTGGATGGCGGAGACGGTGATTATGACGGACAGTTTGACGATGAGGTTACGGGCCGTCTACGGTTTTTACAGGAGAGATTACGACAGCAAATGTTGGTCAATGGGGCTCGCAAGGCTCGACTTATGGAAATTGTTAAGGAACGTATGGCCTTCCAGGAATACCAGACCATTTTAGAGGACCTTGATACACAGGTACAGAACGCCTATCTCAAGCGCACCCGTACAATTGGCAAGAAGCACAAGAAGAATCGCCCAGGCGCAGCCGCGGCCGCTGCGGCTGCTGCTGCTGCTGCGGCGGCGGCAGGAGTTGCTAAGCCGGGTATTGGAGATTTGGCACGCACGGTTATGGAGAGAAGACGCAAGTGGATGGGGACCATTGGTGCTGTGTTTGAGGATGAACATTTGGTTAAGGTTCCTAGAAGGGACCAGCCATCTAGTTCGATTTTTCAAACTGGCGAGATGGGCGAATTGATTGAGAAGGAAAAGGAGTTGTGGGATGAAGAGGTGGAGGAGTAGATGTGTGTATGTAGATAGCCGGGCTTCTTTGTAGATTTCTTTACCGAATTGGAAATAATTTGCCCTCCCCCACTCCCGTTTTCTCACGTCACATGGAAGGAATATTGTAAATCAGGGCCTCCCGGGACGTCGGAGTCTAGATCTACAGGATACTGCTCATCTACCGGGAAGGCACACACAAGGCATATTCCCCCAAGGCACTTTCCACTAATGATCTACTAATGAATGATATTCGCCCGCCAACCATGGTGAAATCACGTGACACAAATCAAAATCCCTGTAGGAATGTGATCCTGCCCATTTACCAACGACGAATGACGTCGAGTTGTTAAGCGCCCGACTAGCCAAGAGAATGGGTGAGGGACTTCGCGGGGCTGGCGGCGGTAATTGAGCGTAGTGGATGGGTATATAAGAAGGGGGTATCCGATGTTGAGAGATGTGAGAATTTTTTGGTTTTTTGGATTTAGATTTAAGGAATTATAGCATCCGTCACAATGTCAAAACAGTATTACCCTCGTAAGTAGTTCCTACCAATCCCCATTCACGGTATAAACTAACCCAATGTGAAGCCCCACCACAACCGGAACCTACGCATGTGTATGCGGCCCCACAAGCAATTACACCGCAACCCCCATCTACACCACCCTACCAACAAATCCCCGCATCTGCCCCCGCCACCAAAACTACCTTCTACCCACCTCCTCCACCCCCCGGCGCTCTCGCCTCTC
>JMSH01000016.1:154047-181269 GCA_000712465.1 Huntiella moniliformis | reverse complement strand
CCCCTCCAACAACTGGAACCCCAGTGGCCGGGCAACGATTCCCTCCACCACCACAAGCCCCCCAGGGAACATCCTACCCTGCGCCGCCACCGCCCGGTCAAATGACATACCAGCAGTCAACAACACCCATTCCTGCCCCTCCTCCCCCGTCAGTCCCCCAGTTCACACCCGCGTCGAACATACAAATCCCGCAGTTCGCACCGCCGCCGGCCCCCGTTGCTGTCCCCGATGACGATGATGAAGATGATGTGCCGGCTGCCTTCCGAACTACAGAGGCAGCTCCCATCGTTGCGCCCACACCTGTGCCAGCTGCGCCGGTAGCTGCGCCAGCAGCGGCGCCGGCGGGAGGGTCTAAGAGGGCGTTTCTTTCTTCGGCGAAGAACGATTTGATGGCTACCTTTGCGGCGCGGAATACCCCGCCGCCTACTGAGGGGTCGGTTTCTTCAAAAGCGCCGGGTACGGCGGTTTCTTCAACGGCGGTGGGAATTCCCGCTTCCCCGACAGTTTCATTGCCCGTGGTACAATCTGGGACGGAAGATGAAGTGGGTTTATTCAACGGTGGTGGATACCGGATATCCCACCGAAGTGTAAACACCCTCCTAACCCTCCAACTAGCCCCCGGTGCCCCTCTCACCGCGCATGCCGGCGCAATGATTGCCCAAAGCCACTCCGTGACACTCAAGGGAACCGCCTCCTTCAGTCTCAAGAAATACATTGCCGGCGGAGAACTCGGGTACTCGACTTTCTTCGGGCCAGGCGAAGTCCTCCTGGCACCTGCCATGCTAGGCGATATTCACACATTACGACTCTCCGGTAGTGAATCGTGGAGTGTCGGTCGGGACTCGTTTTTAGCGTGTACACAGGGTGTTAAGAAGGATTATAAACGGCAAGGACTGAGTAAGGCGATTTTCTCCGGAGAGGGGTTATTCGTGTATAAGATTTCTGGAACGGGGTTGTTATGGATGACTTCGTTTGGAGCGGTGATTAAGAAAGAGGTATGTTTCTTTTTTGTGGAGCTGTTGAAATATGTACTAACGAATTTGATATAATAGCTCAAGGAAGGCGAGAAGTACATCGTTGATAACGGACACCTCGTCGCTTGGAATATGAAATATGTCATGGAGCGGGTAGCTTCCGGTGGTATCATTTCCGGGTTGACATCTGGTGAAGGTCTCGGATGCAAGTTTACCGGACCGGGCACCGTCTATATTCAAACCCGTAATGCGGTAAGTGACAGATGTGAACTACCAAAATGTGATTTGAAGACTAACTGGCTTATAGAAAGCATTCAATGCCTACATGGCCGGACAAGCAGTCCAAGGCTAGTCGATGGGCATCGTCACTTCTTGTATATAGTTTGATTTTCTTTTCCCTGTGTAGCATCAGTCAATACCATCTTGTTCCTGAACTCATTTGTACTACAGCAATACAGTTTTCACATACACTACACACTGTTTTCACACTGTAAAGTTTTGTTCCTAACCCTGGAACCCTAAACACAGAAAATAATTTGGAAAATGCTCAATTTAACGGTAAACAACTTCATTTTGAACGCCGGGGATTCTCCCACTTCGACGATCTCTATACTACAGAGCCGCAGCCCGTATACCCATCAAAAATATAATAAAACAACCCGTCTCACAAGGAAACCCAAAGAACAAATCTCATGAGAAGAAACAAAAGAGGAACAAACACAGCCTGGGAAAGAAAAATAGGTGACAAAGGAAAAGAGGAGCTTAAAAGGGATGGAAGGACCAGTTCTTGTGCTGGATCCGGTGTCCATTCCGCAGACACGGGTGATCGCCAGCATAAAGGCCGTTGTGACGCGAGAAAACAAAACATGAATGCAGAAAGATACTTGATTGGAAATCAAAACAAGGCTATAGAGGTATAAAACGAGACAGAGCACACTTAGTACCCAGCACCACGTTGCCAAGGACTATTAAAACATGTTAGTACAGATGAACTTCCTGAAAACTGAAGAGACAAGAAACTTACCTAGAGTTGTTCTGTTGACGGAACTGATTGGGGTTCTGTCCATTGTACGGTGCTTGCGCGCCACCGTTACCGCTGTACGCCGACCCGGCGTAGGGGCTTGCCCGGCCGTTGTTAAAGCTAGGGCTAGGGCTAGGACCCCGCTGTTGCTGGCCACCAGGGAACAGCGGCAGAGAAGGATCCACTGGAGACCGGGGAGCACCGGCCTTCTCGTTAACAGAGTACGAGGAGCCAGTGGGAGGACCGCTTGCGCTGGCCGCGTTGTTGGCACGCTGACGGATGCTAGCCGACGAAATTGAAGCGTTGTCATCATCGAGGTCAAGCTGGGTCTTGTATCCACCGTGCTTGTCACCACGGGCAGTGGCACCAAGAGCATCAAGCTCAGTGGTGGCAGCCAGGTGAGTCTGAGACTTCATGAACGATGTACGGTCATCAGCCATGTAGTGATAACGGTTGTCGGGGTTCTTGCGGAAGAAGACCAGGACAGTGGAACCAATAAGCATAAGCAGAAGAATCAGGGAGAAAGCAGCGTTCATGATGAAGAAGATAACACCAACGACACCAACCATCAGATCAGGAGCGTTAAAAACGTTGGTCATGAGGAAGAGGAAGATGGCGTTGATGAAGTTAACGGCACAGATGGCAATGTTGATGGAGTTGGTGGCCTTGTCCATCCATGGGCGAATGACGGAAGCAGTGATCAGAGCAGCGGCCTCAAGGATAATGAAGGCGATGGCCTGAACAACAGCAGCCTCTTGACCGAAAGCAATGAACATACTCTTGGCAAGAAGGTAGCCAAGAGTAGGAACAATGAAGTAGTAGGCGGAAGCGCGGTACTGAACGTACAGGAAACCCCACTTGTTGACGGCCTGGGGATCAGAGAACAGGATGTAGGCGGGGTTGTGGTGCATAGCAACGGAGCGGCGGGCAATGAGAATGACCTTGGAAGCAGCCCATCCGAGGGTAATGGTAAGACCGAAGAAGAAGAAGACAGCCAAGACAATTTCAGCGGGAGAGTCCTTCTGAGTGAACTCCCACATGCAGATAATGACGATCTGGGGGAAACCAATAAGAGAGATACGGAAAAGAATACCCTTGAGGACGGTACGCCAGCCGGCGCGGAACTCCTGGAAACGCTCAGGCTTCATGGTCTTGTTCTTGGCCAGCAACTCGGTGACACCCTTGAAGGCTGCAATACCAAGAATAGTGAAAATGACGAACAAGCAGAAGAAAGTCAGACCAGTCAAGAAGAAGTTGGTAGACTCAATGCCAGACTTGAAGGCGACACGCTCAATACCATAAACCAGGTAGTTACCAGCCGAAGTAGTGACGACCTTGCGGCGGGCGAGTTCAATAGCAGCACGAGGCATCATAGCAAGCTCGCGAGTCATATGGCGCGCACCGCTGCGCTCGTACAAGCTCAAGGCACCGTCCATGGAAGGAGCGGGAAGACCACGCTTCTCAACCTGAACGGAGACGGTAGAAAGCTTATCAAACAGAGTGGAGGGAGTACCGCCAGTGGCACGCTGGTACCAAGTGAAGATATCCTGCATGAAGCCCAACTTGATAACACCCATAGACCACTGGAAATCCTGGGTCCAGGCGCGGACAACGGGAGGCATACGAACAGCAGTCATACCAACCATGGCCTGAGCCTGGAAGTAAGAGAAGAGAGACATGGCGTTAGAGGCAACGTGAGCAGCAGCGTTGGAATGACCAAGACCTGAAATAACGGCAGCGGAAACCAAGGCAGTACCAGCAACAAGGGCAGTGGCCCACTTGACACCAAGCAAATCGACAGTCTTTCCGTTGGAGATATCGGCCTCGACACAGGCAACCTGCTCTCCAGTGGAGGTCATGTTGACCTTGATACGAACGGTGGCATCGAGATCAGGTACGGAGTAGGCGATTCCGGGAATGTTCTTAACGGTACTCTCGTCAACGGGAAGTACGAAGGTAGGAATGGTCAATTTACCAGAGCGCATAGGGCAAATACCGGAAAGCGATTCAATGGTGCAAGGATCGAGAGTCTCTTGGAGAATCTGATAGCCGTAGGCGGATAATGAAAGGTCGAAAGTGACATTACCGTTCACGGAAATGGTGGCTTCGAGATCGATACTAGCCGAGTAATTGGAGGGTGTGAATGTGACCTTGAAAAGGGAAGCACCGAAACCACTGGAATCACCACAACTGTTGAGCGACTCTGATGACAAGACGCGTTCAGCGGCGACTGGCGAAGGCCCTGCTACCATAGCGGCCAGGGCAGCGATGGGCGCCCATCGCGAAAATGAAAATCTCATGGCGTGTGTAGATGGCGGCTAATGTGTTGATGGTGTTGAACAGGTTGAAAACGTGCGAGGGTTGTATTGTAAATCGGCTAGCGAAGTAGTTGTAGAGGATTGTAGAGCGAAAGCGGACGAACGGTGGGATAAAACAAAAAGAAGCGTTCAAAGATAATCAGACAAACGAGGGACAAGAAAGGAAAGCAAAGGCTAACACAAAGGGATCAAAGCCAGGACTATATCGCGGCTTGATAAATATAATGAGGATGCGAGAGTTGGATATAAGAACACGAAGAATCAATGATTCTGTAGGTCGTGGCGGATCGTAGTTCTTCTAGGTTAGACGGCGTTCATTGGTCGGCCAGTCAGGATGTCGTCGGCGTCACTAGGTGTGGATGACGGGATGAGCGATTTCCTCTTCGGTAATCGTCGTTGTCGTCGCCGGTGATGAGGACGAAATCGGAGAGTTGAAAGAAGAAGAAGAAAAAAAAAAGAAAAAGACGAAGAAGAAAACAAAGAGGAAAGAATGAAAAGAAAAGAAAAAAAAGAAGAAGAGCAAGTCAAGAAAATAGAATAGATCTTGTCACGCAATGGATAAAAAAAGGGTTGTTACGAAGAAGAGCGAAAAGGAATAAAAGCTAAGGGAAGGAAGAGGAACGAGAAGCACACAAGATCCGAAGAGGCAGTGAGAGAAAGAGGAAACAAACGGTTCGAGCTTTCGCTGAATACGGGAAACTACTGGCTACAGAACTGACTGGTGAAGGGGTGGGTGTGGAGGTGGAGGGGGGCGTGAATGGAAAGAGGGAACTAATCAGGGAAGTTGCTGAAGCAGAGTCCTGGGTCGATCAAGAAGAAGAAAAAGAAGAAGGAAACGACCTACGAGGGAAGTTACAGGAGGAATTTGAGGGCCTTAAAAAGACAGACAGATATACGGTTCAAGATGTGTCTCGTTTTTTTGGTCTTGCAGGTTTATTGATGATGAGTTACTCCAGACCAGATGAAGATGCGATCTGCTGAATGCGCTGCAGCCGCCCTTCATTAACAAAGAAACAGTGAGTGACACGCAGGAATTGGCGAAATGCCGCCACTCAACGCACGCCAAATAATCAAGTGAGCTGGGACCTTTCTACTCTAACCAACATTGTGTATATAGTGGAAATGCAGGTTCCATTCAGTGCATGTTTAGCCCAGACCACCCGGCATTGATATGATCGTCAATCTGTTACAGAGGCCCAAGGGGCCATTCAGTCCAGTCCGCGACTCCGTGTTTTGGTACAACAAGATGACTTAAACTTTCTGATGGTTTTGGTTTAGCAGACTATACATAGTTGTAGGGTTGAACAAAGGCAACCAACATGTGTCTCGTGTTGAACTTTTGGTACAAGTAGGAATAATTAGGACCGCAGATCGAATCTAGAATGAGTGTGGTAGGTCCGTCATTCGCCACCCTGTCCACCTCATAGGCGGGTCACGGCAAACACGGCTGTGTAGTTTTCTCAGTTGACTTCATGGTCGTCATCGGGCCCTGTGTGCATACATGTGTATAGTTATGAACATATCTGGCTTGAAAAGGTATGAACAAACCCATGTTTCCAAGTCTATGGAAGGCCGGACGAAAGAGAAAAGGGATGCGCAACTTGTAGAGGTTTGCCCTCTGTTCATTCCTGGACCAAAGAGACAAATAATAGACCTGAATAAGAAGCTTGGACTCGGGTTGGACAAAGTCAATGTTGACAGTGAGAAGGTGCGTCAGCCGATCAACACGACTAGCCAAGTAATTCAGCCAAGTAATCCAGCCAAGTGTAATTCGAGTAGCCAAGTAGCCAAGTAATGCAGCCAAGTAGGCTACAATCTCGTCTACATTCGTTGTATGTACAGTATATATGCATTTCAACGTATCATGATGTAGACTAAACTACGGTGAATGTTCCGGCGGGTAAACCGGGCCAGTTTGTAATAAGAAAATTCCCAACAAGAAAGAGGCTATGCTACATTATACAATATGTCACCTGAAGAACTGGCATGTAGAGAATAACAAGAACAAACAGGCCCCTGAACACCCTGAGAATCCCATCATGTACAAGAAATCGTGGATGGTGGGTTTGATATGCAGTCACTTTGTTTCTAGTCTGTGGTAAGTGCAATGCGACTTACATCCACAATAATCATAGAGTATCTGCAGTCTGCATTCAATCTGTCTACTCGTAGCTAACCACCCACTATTTAAATGAACCACCTCCAAAAAAAAGTGCCACTCATTGTAAATCTACCCACTATAACGATGAACTAAAGCCCCTACAGCGCCAATCCCGAAAATCGTGGCTGTGTTCTCTTTCCCGCTCAGCACAATCCTTACGCGTGGCCCCCCCTTTGACGAAAAGAAAGAAAGGCAACAAAAAATGTCACAAGGCTTTTCAAATTCAATATCTCATGGGACTCTTCTCCGCGTTTATAAAAGTCTAGTTAGTTAACCCGTCTTACGTCAGACCTATTTCCCCTCATTTTTGAACAAACGTGGTGAAAATCCAACAACTTACAAAAAGACCCCTCAAACGCCATTGGAGTTGTACTGTACATTCCCAATGATCCTTCATCCACATGCCATGGCCACTAAATCACGTAGCGCTCTTCTCCACTCCAAAATTAACCCCAGGGGCCCGCATTCCTACTATACTGCAGTGAGCTATGTAACCTAACCCGCCAAAATGTCCAAACTCACAAAACCATTCAAAACTCTCAATTCTGTTCAGTTCAGTTCAGTTCAAAGAACCAGATTGCTCTAGACCTACAATTGGACCCCCCTCTAAAATAATCGCCGCATGATATAGAAAACATCGTAATCGCTTCTAAAACACGAACCTAAACCCCATTCTATGTGTCTATAATGCTACACTTCTATTTTCGGATATAGATGGTTTCCGATCATGGTTAGCTTGGTTAGACATGAGACTTGATTCACGAAACATGTTCAGTGAAGAGACTGTCAAACATGAATATCCTCTTGATTAATGTTAACATTCAGTTACGTATAACTCGTTCTTGATTCCACATCTCATCAAACCTATCTATCTCCTAACTTTCTAGTTAGTCTCCCCTCTCGTTTGCATATATGTACATGATAAATCAATAAACAGTCTCTGCCACCTAGAATTACGCGTTATACCTGTCACTCACCGCAAATACTATTGACAAGCAAGCCTAGTTTAACCTGCAATACATAAGCATAATCAAATCAATGTCATCAACAAGAAAAATAAACAGGGCTGGCCGCCCCGGCATCGCGGCCCGTATATCCACGCACTACGAGAAGAGGTTGGGACTCAAGTGACAGCCATCAGGTCACGCCTTGACATTTCATCCCGGAATTGACGCATTTCATACAAAATTACATGTTAAAGCACAAGGGTTACCATTGCAAAATATAACCCTGTATATTAAAGTTGTCTGTGTTACCGTTAATCTGGGGTATAACCAACTTGGTGTTATTATTTCAATCGTACATGAACATAGTCTAATAACGATCCCATTGTCTAGTCCACGCAGGTTCCATCCCGAGAACATCCATCCCATGTCGGAAGTCACCATCCAGATCCTCCTCATCAACTCCCACATGTCTTTTCCCATCCAAACCACGGAAACTACCTAATCCATAAGTCTTCTTGAAAGTCTTGAGATGATCCTCCATCTGCTTCAACGTCATATGACTAGTCCCTTCAAAGTCGCGAAGCATCTTACTCTGGTGGATATATGCTAGAGTTGATGAAATTGTGTTTGGTTGACGTGGTGCGAATATCCGGCGTCGTTTACATAGAACGAATCCTGCGACAGCGGCTGGGTATAAAGAAGCCACAATGAGAGCCCCGATCAAGATTTTACCCATGTTATTGTCCATTCCTTTTGTCCATTTGAAAAAGGTGACACCAGATGCCATGGCTCGAAGACATTCGACAACAACACTGCCGATACCAACACTACCCATCAGCCAATGTTTGTTGAATAACGCCCGAATCGGCATTTGACCAAATGGAATAGCAGTGTAATCCAACATCAAAGTCAAAGGCGGTGCGTGTCGCTTGCTAAGGATATAGTAAGGTTCTGTCATCCGCATAGTCTTGTCAACTGAGTCCCACCCCAACTTCACTAGAGTGAAGAGAAGGGTGAAAATCCAGCTGTTTCCGCCAGTCCAGTGTATGAAACTACCCACTGTTACGTTGAGTACCAGGCAAACCACATAGGCCAGTACGCAGACGATATACAACAATAGGTATGGCCATCTTAGATAAAATGGATGGGGATTTCCCGTATTCTGTCCCTTAGAGCTATCCGCTAGATCATCATCATCGGATTCTCCGTTGACAATCTTAGATCTGTCCATCGATATCGCCTGCTTATCGTCGTCAATGGGAATCATCGCATTACCCACTAGTTTGAATCGCAAGTTGTCAAGTCGTTTATGCAGAGTCTCATGTGACGCAACGTCCATCCCCTTGAACTTGTTCAAGATATGCGATGCCACAGCCATAGCAGCTATTCCGGAGATACCACGTGGATCGCTGGCAAGGCCCGACTGTCGACGACCAATGATAGATAACAAACAAATGGCACATATCGTACAGATAATGATGATGCATTCAAAGGAATGAAGCGAGTATTTCCGGACAGTAAAGCAAGTTCCCGTACTGGGTTTTCCATCACAGTCCGAATTTGGCGTGCTTTTCAAGATTGACGACGCAAGAGTGGGAAGGGCTGATACCGATAAACCTGTCGCAATAGATGAAGTGAATACTGCCCAGTGCTTCAACCTTGCTGATTTGAATGGTCGCCAGAACTGCGAGCTGGTGACATAGTCGACATTGAGAGAATGTGAAGCCAAGGCACCACCAGGTAGTGATAATTGGTGGAATGCTTCAAGACGTTTGACATCATATTCTGTCAATTGCCATAATACAGAGTATATGACAGACACAATATTAGGGACAATAGTGACTATTAGGTACCTCCCATGTATGGACCTATTATCATTCTGGGGGACAAAAAACCCGTCGTCAACCTTTTGTACCCGATATAACGTCTCTATCGTAATCGTAATCGCCAATGAGAAAACCACCAAGAAAATAAGATATGGGCGCCGCATCGTAAACGGTTTCCAATCCGGCGGTAACGCCGCCTTTTCAGACAACGGCGACGCCCGGGTTAAAGTAGGCGCATTATTAACAGTGAATTCCGGCCCCGAGAACAAACTAATGTCATACCCGGCCGCCGTAACGGGTTCCATATCGCGTGTAGAGGCAGACCGATATTCCGTGTTTCGTGACCAAAGATTAGATTGCATCGAAGTAACAGTTCCCGATCGTCTAGGTGAAAGCCTACTGAATTGTCGTGAGAGACCCTCAAACATGCGTGATACACCGCCAGCCTGAGGAGGATAGTTACCCGACATGCCGCTTTTATATGGTAAACCGTGGCCGATTGGTTCTTGTTGTCTTGGGACTTGTGGTCTTCCTGCTACTGGATCTTGGAGGAAGGCCCGAGGAGCTGCTGGACGGAGAATCATGGGGATGGAATCTTCCTCTGGGATGGCTGCGTAGTTGTTTTTCCCGGTTGTCCAACGGTTTGAAGTACTTCGGAGTATTTGTTTATGACGTGGGGATATCACACGGTTGGGAATAGCTTGCGTGTTGTTTCCATCTTCGACTAGTGAGCCCATACTTGAATGGGGTGATAGTGTGTTTTCGGAGAGTGTAGGGAGTGAGACCTTCGAAGACCGTCGTTGGAAGTCATGACTTGTACGGCGAGCTTGATATGGTGATATTGGATCGTATGGTGTAGTTTCTGGTGGAAGATGAGAGAAATCGATAGATGCTGGTAATGAATCGAAGTCTGCGAGGGATGTTATGCTTGAAGTGTGTCGAACTGTGGGACTAGCTGGAGGTTGTGGGAGATTTGATGGATATGAAGAGAATCTGTCTGTATTTTGAGAAGTGTTGTTGTTGTTATAGTTGGTGTTTGTTTGTGACCACATAGATGAATGTGAATACATGTCTTGATTGTTAGACATGGTGATAGGCGACAAGTGCCGAAGAAAGATTAGATTAGATGTAAGGTGAATCGTGACGATCGAGAATGTTCATCAACTACCGTCGCAATCATGTATATATGTAGGAAACAACGAAAACCCGGAAATGCAGAAATACTTGTCTCAAGTCTTCAGCCTATATACACACATACATATGTCCCTTCCTTTCTCCTGTTCCCCATCACAGCCAAAATCGCACTTCTATTTCCATTCAACCGCCTATCGTACCAACGCCCCGAACGGCAGCAAAAGCCATGTGTATAAAATGTAACCAGTCACGCCGACCACAGAAACCGGGCGTCATGAAACGCCTTGAAGGCTACCAGAAAACGGGGCTTTTATCACAAATGGCGTTGTGGGGCAGGGGATAATGTGCCCTGGACATAGTGTGGAATGGCTTGTTGGATTTGGTCTAGAACCTGTATTGCGCTGGTGATCGTTTGGAGGATTTTGATTCGATAGATCCGTGTGCCAAGTGTTTGGATGTCGTCATAATGGCTGAGTGTGTATACACAATGAGAAAACCCCCATTAACAATGAGATTTCTAAACTTGTGCTGGTGAAATTCGAATCTTACATGCCGACGGGTTACGACAAAAATGTTTGGTGAGGATGATATGCATGTCTTGCAGCTACGATATTCTATTGTTTGGTTCCGTTGGGTTACCTCGTTGTCGGACGTTGATTTTCGCCCGCGGACTTGCATACATATGCACGTAGCCTGGTATTTCTACATGTCAGGAAATTCCAGCGTATTATAGCGCTTAGCTAGAATAGTGTAAGCGCCGGACTAGGAAATGGACTAGGCTCCCTCAGTTTGAGGCGATAACCTTATACCAGCCTTGGTGATTAAGTTCTGTGCAACCTAATTATCGTGATATGTTTGTGAGTCGTAAAAGAAGACACCGGTTTACCAAGGTTTTCTATTCATAGGCGAATGGTGTAGGAACTTTCTTCGTGCATATCTTGAATCAAGGTAAGATCAAGAGTATGTAAGTTATACACATATAAACGCCCTTCCAATTGGCCTTCCCGATTATAGCCTTATCTACAGACATCAGCAGAATAAACACTCGAGCCCCAAAATTCTATTCATAGCCCCAAAAACGCCTAGTGCAGGTACCACCAAAAAGTACGCGAATGTAAGTAATCATGCACACAAAAAAGACATTCACATAGAGACAAAATAGAATGGTTAGACCAAATGTGGTATATTGGTGTTTGTAAATGCACTATCTACAAACAAGTGTATAAGAAAAAGAGCAAAACTAGAAGTCTATCAAACACGGTGCCGAGTCAGATCCATCAAGGAAAAAAAACAAGTCCAGAGAATGAACAAGAGTGTCCAGCCATCAAAGTAACCAACCAGCGGATTAGTTAAGAAAACACCGAATAAATCCGATGAAAAAGATGCAACACAATCAAGTATGCAAAGAATGGCAGGAGGTAAAAAGGTAGATGGTGATAAAGAACCAACGCGGTTGGGAAGAAAGACAAGAAAAGAGCAAAACGAAGAGAGAAAAAGCAAAAAACTGGCCGTTGCCAAGTGAATGAAACCAAACAAATGGTAACGGCATGATGTAGATGTAAGGACAGTGGGTGGTCGACAATCAGTGATAATCAGGCCAGTGGGAATGCAAATGTAAAGAGTGACAAGTAGGTAACAAAGAGCGCAAACATGATACTCAGTGTGAGCTGTGGAGAGCGGAAAACAAAAATAGACGATCTAGCGATTGAGATTACACAGCAAAGTGTTCTCAGAAAAAGACATCGCGCATGCGGGAAAAAATAAGGGGGTATCATAATTGCGGAAAGGAGAATCTCAGAACTCTCACTACCAGCAGCTAAGCCTTCTTGCTGCAGCCACGGCCTCATGAATCATCACGAAGTCGTTTAGGCAGGAAGAGAGACTGGGCCAGAACCAGCCTTGAGCTCAGGGAGAGCCCAGCAGCTGTCAAGGACAGTAAGAGAAGCACCGTAGATCTCGTGCGACCAGTACTTGGTGGCGAAACCAGTCAGGTTGAACTTGAGATCGGACTTGATAGCAATGGCGTTCTCAAGACCAGGAGCGCACGAGGCGGGAATGTCAATACCGGCGTAAGGAGAGTTACCGACACCACCGGCACCGGCACCCTGGTCACCGACAAGAGTGAAGGTGTTCTCCATGGAAGAGGACATCGACACACCGGAAGACAGATCAATGAGGCCACCGAAGAGCTTGAAGTCGAGCTGGACGTTAAGCTCAGCAGTGGGGTTGACCTTGGCCATGGCGTTCTCGGAGATATTGGCAGCGGCAGAGTAGACGGGCTTGTCGAAACCGGAAGCAGTGGTCAGGTTACCGTTGAGGCAGTCAATGTGGATCTTACCATCGGGGATAGCAAAGGAGAGCTCAGCGGTGGCGTTCATGGCGGTATCGACATCAATCTCAGTGGCAACGGCAAAGTGGACACCGGGACCAAGCTGGATAATACCGGGGATGGAAACAAAGGTGTAGGCAAGATCCTGAGGAGCGTACTTGAAGTAGGACATGTAGCGGGCCTTGACCTCAGCGGAAATAGAAACATCAGAGTCGAAAGCAACCTCAAGATCGAAGTAGAGCTCCTCCATCTTCCAGGCCCAGAAGTTGAAGTTCATCTTACCGGAGAAGCTAATGTTGGTGGAGAACTGAGCTTCATCGGCGACAACCTTGACGTACTTGCCATCCTGGTAGATGACGGTGTCGTTGGGAAGAGCCTTGGCGAAGGAGACACTGGTGGCGGGCGAAATGGAGATACGCTTGCGGAGGGCACCAGCGGGGATAGAGTTGAACTCCATTTCCATGGACTTGGCAATGTCGGAGATCTGCTTGGAGGCAGCCTTAATAGTGATGGTGTTCTTCTTGGCATCACCGGTGATAGTGGAACCGACGTAGAAACCACGCTCCTCATCCTTGTCACAGTTACCACCGTGGTTGGTAATAAGAACAAGATCATCATCAAGCTCCCACTCGTTCAGGGCATCCTTGTAGTCGGCAGCGGAGCTGAAAGAAACAACGACGGAACCCTTGGGGCACGAGACGCTGGAAACACCGTCGACATCCTCGAGAAGAATGGCGGGGGAAGACATCTCAATGTTCATGCCAATGGTGCCATCGTTAGTCGAATCAGCAGACCCGTAAGACATAGAGACATTGGTCTTGGGGGCAAGGTTGCTAATGGGAGCAGCCTCGATCTGACGCTCGGGGACAACGGGAATGTAAAGCTCGGTGGTGTTGACGGGAGCAACCGAGGGAGTGGGGGTGACAATGATGGAACTAGTAGCGGAGACGGGAGTACCGGCAGCAGCGGCAATGTTCATGGAGTTAGGAGTGGCAGCGACAGCAGCATCGAGAGAGACAGTGCTGGTGGGACCACCAGCGACACGGATGTCAAGGATAGCCGGAGCGGCAAGAGCCGGAGCGGCGAGAGCGGCGAAAAGGTAGTTAGAAAGACGGGCCATTTTGGAATATATATACTGTGAAGAAAAAAAGTGGTGATATAAAAAAGTGGCGTGTAAGTTAAAAGTGGTGGAAGAGAACGAGAGGGTTGATGCAAAAATGAACGATATGCGAATGAATGTGAAAATGAAAAAAATGCTAATGAATGAAAAGAAGAGAATGGCTAGAACTGTAGAAGCTCTGAGTGTGTTTGCGATGTCGCCTGTGAGGGTGATGAGGAGGAGAAACAAGAATCGAGGGAATGGAGAGACGGACGTCTGGACTTTATACAAAAAACAACGGAGGATGTTCCAAGTACCGACCCACGGGGCGTGTATCTGTCATATCACAAAATCGGTTATACACCCCCCGTACTACCGGTTCCCTGTATCTTTCGTCCGCACTTACACCAAGGAGACCCTGAACATATTCGACATAAACGCCGGTGACAGACTCGACATAGTTTTCACGCTGTCCCACTGTCCGGAGTATGTATGTGCACACTAGGGGTGAATGGATACAACGGTCAACGGCACTGCATATCCATAACCACATAGCCTGCAACAGGAGAAACCCGCTTCTTCACCGTAGATCAAGCAAAGCGTGCCCCGGCTCGGACTCTCCTGGGCGACTTTGCTTGGCTGTGACGGGTCCAAGATGCTTCTTGTGAGGAGACATTTACAGGCATGGCACATGTCCGGCGGTGGTCTGGTTTGAGAAAGACGGTGACGGTGGTCCAGTATACTGGTCACAGACCACCCATAGGTCGGTACACATGTATATATGTAGGCATGTTTAGTCTGGATAGGGCTCGTGCGGCACGCTGTTAATACTAAAAAAAGGATTCTGCGAGATTGCCAGGACAAGTGATTTGTGCAGTGGGATGTGGAGAGTAGCTTGGAGCCAATAAGCTTGCCACAGTATTTCGTGACAATAGCATGACTTTATTGTGCAGTGCCGAAGGGGGTCACAGTGATCGTCTTCCATTTTTTCTTGGTGTTTCTGGGGTACTGCTAAATCCCGTGTTTGGGGTTTAACATCAGTACAATAATCTTGTTAATAGTAAACTATGTGCATGCCAAGTTAACATGTAAACAGCCAAGAGTATATACGTAGATTACACATATTCGACATGTGCAGAAAATCCCAAAAATCCACATTTCGTATTTCGCATGTGTGAAGCTACGGCGTCTACTCTGCTACTCCGATAAGTGTTTAGTGTGCTAGGTTATCTTCTTTAGCTGACATATGCAAGGTACGCACCGGTGTCTATTGTCGGATTTTCGATATGCTTGGGCCCTGAGTGCTCTAGGTCATGTCCCGGTCTGTCAAAATGTCGCGAATAAGACGCACCGAATATCAACAACAATGAGAGGACGAAACATGGCGGTGAGGGTTCGTGTCGTGATACATATCTGAAGTTACCAGGAAGGAATGTACATATCATGTAGTACATGATGTGAGTTTAAAGTAGAGCCGATTTCCGAGATCCATGTAACAACAACCCTATTGGCCAATACCACAACCCTTACGTTTATAGTATCAACTTGATGCATTTCGTCAGAACTAGCGAAGCATAGTATCAGGTATGTGAACTAATCGCTCGTATTTCGCATTGAGATGTCATCTATGAACAGACAAATATGGCCAAGCTATCGATCATTGCCACACTTTATTTCGCAGATTACACTGATTTACTTACGTACACGCATTCAGCATTAGTTGTCGTTAGTGAATGTACTCAACCATGTCCTTACTAGTTTGGTTGTACGAGCACTTTAACTTTTAAGAGCAGATTCTAGATACGGTATATACCGAAAACTCGTATATCTGGATCAAAAACCTAGGTCCCCACCACTACATGAGAATAAGCCCAAGAGACTAAAAATACCTTCAAAATAAACTTAAATGTATACCGGAACTATCCCTCTTAGAAGACCATGAACTCTCGGAATCAACGGCAACACCCCCACGTTGTATTAGATCCGTAAATACCGAGACAGCCAACCTAGATTCTCGATGTCGATGATATCGGCTCTTATACCCCCAATTCCAAATCGTCGGGGTCTATGACGAACGGGAAACCGCTTTTCATGGTAAATACATGAGCTTTAGATGTACCAGAGCAAGGGTTGGAGGGTCTTCAAACCGCTTGGGGTATATGTTTCAGAATGCCTGTTGGTTCTGGGCACGAGGAAGTGTGCTTGCTTGCTAAGATTGCCACCACCAGTGGCGGATGTCCTCTCCGTCGGAAGTGCGCCGAGTAGGAAAATAGAAGTGCTTGCATGATTGAAACCTACGATACAGATTACATGTTTGTTGAATCTTGAGATGGTAGTGGCTAGTCGCGATCATGATTGTTCGCCCTATTATCTGCTTGATAGTAGTTCACTTTCGTCACCAAGGGTTGTCATAAACGTTGTTCACTCTGAAGAATTCTTAAACATGGCAAATGGATAATCTTCAGGAAAGCGGGAAGTATGACATGGGTATGTAAGGGGTAATACAGACCAAGAATTATTGTGCAGCCTGCTAAACATAATATTCCATTGGCCAGTCTAATACCGGATATGCGGGATATGGTCTGAGTTCCACACCTCCTTCGGCAGATTCCCACCGAATAAAGATTGTGGTTGCGTGAGCCCACCATAACCCCAGATCTAGCCAGGAACAAATACGCCCATTTAGAATCTTCCATCCAAACCTGCACAACTTTCTTTATTTTTCAGATATCTGATCAGTTAGAATCGCCAAGAGCAAATTCATCCCATAGTCCATCACGCATCCATCGTATTGCAACTGCCACGCAATAGACATGTCCCACTCGTTTGTCTATGCAAGTCCTACTATATCACCACAAAGAAAATCATTGCACGGATATGTAGTCTTCGTTACTTAGAATTTGGGCCAGGCCCAAACAAAGCGGCCCGCGCGGTGTTATGGGCCTGGCACAGTTGCAAAAGCCATCGTCTCAGTTGGATATGGTAGTGTTTGATGCACTGACGAGAGAATCTGTGTGGCTTCCATTGTTTTACGGGACACATGAATGGAAGGAAGAAAGAATGCGAGAAGAATGGGGAATATAGATCCATACATACAGACGGGGACGGGAAATCGCGGTTTGAGAACCCCATATTCCAAGTAATTCCCGATCTAGTGCAACCATGTTTGGGGTTACCTTGACAGTACCACAAAACTTAGGACCTCATAAATCTTACTGCATTGTAATTTAGAATCTTGTCGGACGTCATCTTTTGCGGAGTAAACGACAAAATATACGAGTAGATACTGTATATACACATGTCGTCTGACAGAATTCCTAGAATACATACTTTATCCATGCATGCATGTGGAAAGTGATTTACACGCCCATACCCCTACCCCCATCTCATCGGCCCGCGCACAGTCCACAACCGACAAAGCATAAAACGAGCCGACTTTTAGGTCTTTTAGCCACGACCCAAGCTTTCCATCTATGCACTCCGAATTCCCCGGAATCGTATCAGGGAAGTCCCAGCACGACATACCAACCGGGGAACTGACGGGAGTGTCTTGGCGCCACAGTTGCGTATTTATGTATACTTTATGTGTGGCTTGGGCATTTCTGTGTCGGAGTTTCTGCCGCGCCAAGCCGATGATGGATGGAAATGTAAGGAATAAGTAACATGTCACGAGGGATGACGAGAGGTGGGTGCGTGAGAAACTTGGAGACGTGAACCGCAAACAAACTTGTTATTGGTACATTGAAGTGAATGACCTGGTTTGTCTTGGATGGAACGGTCAGAAGGTAGGGGACTTCGTTAGACTGTCGTTGGCGCTGCTGTTTTTAGTTTCCTTCAGTCTGAAAGTCTCCGCCTGTGGCTACATCTGGTGCGTGCGGGGATGAGAGGGTTGTTGGTTATTCTCATGGAAGCCCTTTAGACTATATTGTGTGGGTTACATTGATCAGCCATATCAACTATATGTGTTAGTGTCGCCACATGTATACATGTATATACGAATGGATGTGGGTACTGTCCAAGTATCGTGACGTATAGCCTAGGGAATGCATACAATCTTGGGTATTTGTGGCGTGAAGCTGTGAAACTAACAGGGCACTTACAATAACCTCAGATAAGAAGATCCCAACAGCTTCGTTATTCGCCACCGCACTTACTTCAAAACCAACCTCTTTAGCGAGAAGCCAAGTTAAAAGACACCGTCCATTTCTTAGTCTAGAAACCCACATACCGCATATCTGCGTACTGCATTGCCCGGCCTTCTATTCTAGTTCACGAAGGCAACAACCACACCTCCCGAAGTTGTATCAACACGCGAATCTGTACGAACATAGACATGCAGATACCTCTGATAAGCCCGCCAAGATGTCACATCCTACATTGTCCTCCCCCTTTATACACTCCAAGAAACGATACAACCAAGGCGGCTCGAGCCCTCGCCTCGCCGCGTGCAAGATCGGTACATCCATCGGTAAATTATTTGTTGTCTCGACCTACTATGTCGCCACCGCTGCGGGCACTGGGAGACAACTTCGTTCCCGGCTCCGCGTCCGTCCATCTGGATGAATCTTGTTTGTACATAGGCGACCTCGTACAGGTAGTTTGCCAAGTATCAAAACCTACCAGTTATCAAGCACACTTGCATTTTTCCCTGACAGTTGCATATCCCACGGTCTTCTCAATCTCGCCAGTATAGTGGATATGTCATAGCTTACTGACAAAACTCAATTTGCATGTCACCTGAGGTTAACTCCTGACAGACAGGGAAACTTGGTTTGTAAATACCAGTTAGGTTACACACATCACTTCACTACATCGTCACACCTAACACATACACAGTAGAAATGACTGTATACCAATCAACTCAAGTCAAAAGCTCTGTAAATGGTTACGCGGAAAGCCGTACGGTATTTTGCAGACACGGCTTATAAAACATATACATACATGACACTTCCCGCAATAAAGCTTCCTGTCAAGGATCGGATAACACGGCGCACAACGGCCGCAACCAAGGGCCTACTAAGAATCCACTGGAAGTATACTTGATGCGTACGATCCTTAACTTCTAGGTTTCCCCATTACAACGAACAGAGTATGGCCGTCCCGATCAGGCGATGTACCCCGAACCATTGTCGGCGAAGTTGTACTCACACCCCCGCAACAAGTTAAAAAACGGCGACCGGCGTTTAAGACCCTCTTAAGTCCATATCCGCTGGTGCCACACACATTGTATCCACCCCTTTATTCCGGACATACACCTCCAGATTTAAACGCATACTACATCCCACTTCCCGCAACCAGTGGTCCGTCACCGGTACCTCAATATAGAGTCCAACAGGCGGTCACCCCGAGTATACTGTGATTACAAATGTGGAACCCCATTCGGAGTCAGCCTGTATAGATATCGGGGGAATTAACCAGCGAACAGTTCGTCCGAATGTGATAACGACGGGCGACCGCCGGATCGGCCGAGACGGCATTCTACGGAGAGTTTTTGATGCCTAGTAAGAAGGCTTCTATCACAAGCTCGCTTAGCTCAGTTGGTTAGAGCGTCGTACTAATATTCAACCCCGAATATCAAGTAATGCGAAGGTCGCCAGTTCGACCCTGGTAGTGAGCATCACTCATCCTTCGGATATCTTTTTGCTTCCATCTTGGGCGAACCGCCGGGTCAGCCCACCCTTTTTCCTACAACATCCAAGCACTATCTAAGTTACAGTTATCGCTTGTGAAAAAACAAGGATCAACACCATCCATCCAGACAATGTGAGCCACGCAAAAAAGAGAAAAGAAGACAAGCCGCATTCAGAAATGGGTTCTACCAAAAACGCCGTCCCGGGTTATACATCACACACCATTTGGTGTAAGCTGTCCCTATCGTGGGAATCATCATAAGAGCGGACCTGTCAAAAGGTTTGCGTAATCTGGGAATCGAACCCAGGGCTAATCGAATCATTACCGGATGGCAACGATTAATGTTACCACTACACCAATTACGCGAATGGTTCGTTGAGAGACATTCGGCCTAACAGCGCTTTTGTAATTTTCCGGCGAACCCTAAACAAAAGAGCACCATATGAGGGTTATTCGAGTCTCAGAAAAGTGGACTTTGTTACTTAGTCAGCTATCTGACAAGGAGCCGCAGGCGGGTGCTATCCGTTGCGCCGGCTATCGAGTTAGATTTGCGACATTGTTGATCGATTCGCAATTACCTTCATCCGACCGCGAAAAACCAAAAATCCATTTTCCTTCATCAACAAAAAAATGGATTACGTCGTGCAAACAGTCGTCGCAGAAGCGGCCAAGGCTAACGAGCCCGAATTTGAAGGGTACGTTACGTTTCCGTCGCCATTGCAAGCCCCGGATCCCCCCACCTGGACCCCCACCACTAACAACGGATCCCCATACAGCATCTTGATTTTCGGGTTCTTGACTCCGCTGAACGCCATCTTGATCACCGTGATTCTCTACATGGTATCTGATTTCATCTTTGCGCCCGACTTCCCGTCCCCTCGCTGGCCCGCTCCTCCGGATCTCTTCAAGACTTTCACCCCAACTACGCTCCTCCCGAATAACGGTACAGAGGGGAAGCCCATCTACCTTGCTATCCGTGGACGGGTCTTTGACGTCTCGGGCCGCCCTAACTTCTATGGACCGGGGAGTAGCTATGCTAACTTTGCCGGGAGAGATGCCTCGAGAGGGCTGGCTTGTGGCAGCTTTGATGAGGATATGTTGACGGCGGACTTGCAGGCGCCTCTTGATAAGTTGGATGATCTTACGCCTGATCAGCTGGAGGCTCTTCAGGGATGGGAGGAGAGTTTCTCAAGCAAGTATATGGTGATTGGCCGGCTTATGTCGCAGGCTGATTATGACAAGCTTGACACGAAGTAAGGGAGAGAATCTAGCGTTCGAGATAACCATCTGAATCAATTGAATTACAGTTTCACAAAACATACTCGATAGGTTGTTTGCATGTTCTTTCCTGCTGTTCTTGTTTGCCACCATTATCGTTCCCCAATTTCTGAAATCTAGTTGGCGAGCTTCAAGCTTAGATGACTAAGCCTTATCTTATCGCTCAAATGCAGGGTAAGCGCGCTATGGAACGCATGACGCCCAAGGCCGTGAGTGCTAATACCTGACTGCATCATGAACCTAATGTACCAAAGTGATTTCGCTGCCTAAGCTATTGATTGCTTAGAGTGTGTCTTTATCAAGCCTTCCGCAAAAATTATTATTGTTTGTCTCCACCAGAGAGTTTATTTGCCGAGTCAAAGTAGACTTTCTTTGACATCAGGCACTAAAAAAAGCCAATTTTGGTACCTCGGTCTTTGGCGGTTGAAACCCGAACATCCCCAGCCTCACGCCCGATTCAGATTCTCGACCTTGATATCCAAATACACTCGACAACTCCCACCGGACTACAATCTACAAGAACACATCCATCACCACCAACAATGGCCACCGTCACCGCCAACCCCACCACGCCACCGGCAGATTCTACGGACTCCGTCGCCAAACCCGCACCACCCCCAGCCGAACTCCCCCGCTGCTTCATTTGTCTCGATGACGATGATGAAGCCCCAGAACTTGCCAACGAATGGGTCTTTCCATCTAAGTGTTCGCTTGCCGCTCACCAGTCCTGCATGCTGGCGTGGGTACGGAACCGGGAACTCGAAAACCAGACTCTTAATTGCCCCGTATGTCTGGAGCCGATTACCCTGGTGCAACAGTCGGATGTGCTGGTGTCGGTTGCGGATAAGTTTACGAGGGTCGTGTCGCATGTGGCACCGAGAGCGCTGGTTACTATGATTTTGGGCGGAACAATTACGGGTATGGCGCTTTATGGAGCTAGCGCGGTTTGGGTGTTTGCGGGGAGAGATGCGCTTGCGGACTGTATCAAGACTACCGGTGGTGGCGCTGTATTTGTAAGATGGAGACGAGTTATGGCATTACCGTGTGTAGGGCCTCTGCTCATCTTGGGATACACTCTGCCTCCCCTTCCAGTACCACTCAGCATCCCTGGACTGGCGATTGTAAGTTCAAAACGTATGATAATCAGCTTGACAAACTAGATACTAACCGTCTACTTTATGTAGTACTCCTCATTCCTAGTTGGCTTTGACCCCGGTACTTTCTCATGGCCTCCCTCTGCGGCCACCGCCTTCATCGCCCTTCCCTATTTCCAAACCGCATACTCTTCTCTATACCAAGCGCTATTCCGGAATTACGAAGACGAATTAGACCGTCGCTTAAACGGTCTCCCTCCGGCTCTCGTTGACGGGCCAGTGAATCCAGCACCCGCGCCCGCACCAGCTCCCGTCCCAGTACCTGCGCCTGCTCAGGATGGAGAGGCACACCAAGATAGACAAAATAACGGCGACGCGGATAGTGAGGTTGGGAGACTCCAGGGTCTTTTACGCGATGTACGGAATGCTTTGACATTCATCCAGAATGTAAACGTCGAAGCAGAAATTATAGAAGAGCCCCTCTTCGAGGAAGAAGAGGAAGATCATGTCCATCCCGCCCCAGCTGAAGCGGCTGCTCCTGCGGATCGCAGAGTAGCACAGCAAGATATGGATCGCCGGATTCTCGCGGCTATGGAATGGGAAGACGCCAATGTTCTTGATATTGAGGATCCATGGGCTGATGGTGCCCCTCCTCGGCCAGACTCACCGTATGAAGGTAACAGGCCAGCTCCAGCTCCAGCTGTAGAAAGACAAGCGCCAGCTCCGGCACCCGCACCCGCACCGGTACCTGCACCGCCGGCCCAACCCGCACGTGCACCAGCGGCAGCTCCTGGGTTCCCCAATGTCCAGATAGAACTGGAACTCAACGAGCCCGAAGAGCAGCCCCCTGCACCTGGACAACAAGCCAGACCTGGCCGTCAGCCACTACGGACGACGGTAAATCAGTTCTGTATCCATATTGCAGCGGCACTGGCTCTCCCTGGAGTTTCGTGTGTCATGGGTGAAGTTTTGAAGTGGCTTTTGCCGAGAAAACTTACCATGATGGCGAGAATTCCATCGTGGTCGGGGCAGGTGCGGTTTGAACATACGGGGTTGTTGCAGACGAAGTGGGGTCGTAGTTTGGTTGGAGGGGCTATTTACTTGGTCTTTAGAGATGCTATTAGGCTGTGGATTAAGGGGAGACGGGCGAACATCACAAGTGGTAGACAGGTACGGAGTGTGCCGCGGAAGAAGGAGAAATAGGGGGCATGACATATGTTTGGTTTGTTCTGGTTTCCTTAAGGTCACGATTGTTTTGGGATGGCATATGTATGTTTATATGTTTATTTATGATTCTAGCAGAGCGCACATTTACTTCTTGTGGACCTTGAGACAAGATATGTTAGTTTCCCATATTCAAGACAACTCTGTGAAACAAAATGGAACTTACAGGGCAGTCAGCGCAAGAGCAGTCAGTGCAAGCGCAGTCGGCACCGCAGTAGTTGACGAGAGAAGGCATGATTAATAGTATGTGGATTTGAAAATGGGGGGTTTTCGATGAGTTGGAAACGGAAAATGGAAACGCAGAACGGTCGGTTGGACTGCGTTTATATACGTCTTTGGACGCTGCAATGCACGGACATACCCCACTTGGATGCGGGGACTGATCGGAGATTCTATGAGGCGGCGTTATTCGATTACAGACCGGTTGAGATTGGAGAATAGTGTTGTGAGGTAGAGAGAGGGGTAGATACACGGTGATTTCTAGATGTGAGAGGGAGTTGTAGTTTTTCTGGCTTTGGAGATGTGTGGTTATGTGGTTGGCACTTGTCACATTGGTTGGTTACATACTGTGTTGTAACGGAAGTGACTACGCTGTTGCAAGATATAGGATTCAAGGGTGGTCAGACAACGGAAAACGATATGAGTGCGTTTTTGATGACTGAGCGGTTGATAACGTTCCATGCGGCAGTTGATTAAGGTATCCCGGTACCGTATTACCATGTGGTTTTTTGGCCTTTTGATCGTAGTATTCATGATGGGTCATATTGTATACAACGCCGGTATTAGATAACTACGAACACGCTTTGTCTAACTATATGTCTGTTTAGGGAATGTAAGGGAATCGTCATATCTAAGGCGAAATACGACAACAAACAATGTAGCGTTCTAGGTACGCTATGATGACAACAAGTAGTTCGACCGACTCCGTCTAGGAAGACCCCGTGAGTTCCTGCCATATCACAAAGAGGGTCCATAATTAAGATGTCTTGTGGATTGTTCTAGGTTATTAATCCGGCATTATTTCCGATATAGTCGATACGTCATGGATGGTATGTTTAGTGATCTGTCGGATTCGGTATAACTCAACTGGTCTAAAGTAGTACATTACGCCATCTTCGGTATGAACCGAGTGACTTCCACAGGTGGCTTTACTTCATAGGAGCAAGGTTATTCCGTCATATCCCTTGAACAAGTGGGTAATCACGGTAGTAGCGTAGACTTGATTTGTAAATTGGAAAGTATCTATTAGTTTAGGGTTATCGTATACATGACAATACTTAAGTAACAAGTATCCAGACAACTACCGCTTCTCATAGCTAGATATTGTTTTCATTATAGTTCTCTACTTTCAAACACATCTCACTTTTCTTCATCAACTTCTAAATCTCCCAAAATGTCTGATAACCGCGTTATCGCCATCCAGTCCACTGGAAAGGCTGCCATTGTCCCCTTCGCGTACCCTACTCTTCCTACTCCTGAATACATCATTGTCAAAGTCAAGGCTGTTGCTGTCAATCCCACTGACTGGAAGCACATTGATGTAGCTGAGCCTATGGGATGTGTTGGTACTAATGTGGGTTGCGACTATGCCGGTGAAGTTGTCGAAGTTGGATCTGGTGTTACCAAGGATTTCAAGAAAGGTGACCGGATTGCCGGGCCTGTGAATGGATCGTAAGTTTATGTTGTTTATATCACTTGGAAGTATCCCATGCTAACGTGTTATAGGAATGCTTGTCGGAAGACGGATGGTGCTTTTGGTGAATATATTGCTGTTAAGGGTGATCTTCAGATCAAGATCCCCGATAACTTGACCAACGAACAAGCTGCCACTCTCGGTATTGCTGTTTCCACTGTTGTAAGTGGTGTATAACTATCTATTGATAGGCCCAGTAACTGACAAATTCAGGGCCAATCTCTCTACCAAAATCTCAAGCTTCCCCTTCCCGCTACCCCAACTCCCACTGGTCCTTCCATTCTCATCTATGGCGGTGCCACTGCTATGGGTCTTTATGGTATCCAGTATGCCACCCTCTCCGGTGCTACCGTTTATACGGTTTGCTCTCCCGCCAACTTTGATCTTGTCCGATCCCTTGGTGCCAAGCACGTCTTTGATTACCATGACCCCACTGTTGCCAACAAGATCCGTGAGATCTCCAATGATGATATCCAGCTGGCTTGGGACACTGTAATTACTGAAGAAACTGGCGCTTTCTGTGCCAAGGCTCTGTCTAGCCGTGGTGGAAAGTACTCTGCTCTTCTTCCTGGATCTGACAAGAAGGTGAAGGAAGTTAACCCCAAGGTCGAGACGAGCATGACTGTTTACTATAGCAGCTTTGGTGAGAGTTGGCACATGTTTGTTGGGGCTGAGGGCACCCAGGAGGAATATGAATTCACTAAGAAGTTCTGGGAGCTTTCCCGGAAGCTGTTTGCCGAGGGTAAGCTTAAGCCTACTCCGGTTGATGTTAACCGTGGAGGGTCCGGTCTGGAAGGTGTTCTTAATGGGCTGGATGAACTTCGTCAGAACAAGGTTCGGGCTACCAAGCTGGTATACACTCTGTAAAAACAGTAACAACAAGGGAACCACAGAATTTTAATAAATCAATAACCTAATTCAACTCCATCTTCACTCTGAGATATCTCCTCCCGTTCCTTAACAAAGTTCCCAACTACCTTGCGACACAAGTCACGGTGTGCGGCTTCCATATTCTTAGCAACGAAACCCATCATAAAGCGACTGGCCTCGACAGTAACAACCTCAACCAATTCCCATCCTCTTCCATAGCCAGCAATATCACTTCGTACCACGTGATACTCACACCACAAAGTGACACCCCCAGGTGCATCTGCACGAACACGGACACCGGTCGGGATAGCCTGGAATGTTGAAACGAAGCGTACCCTATGTTTATACAAATGTGGTACAACGGGGACCTTTTCAACAATCTGGTAAGCCGACGGAGCCGGCAAAGTTAAAGTGCCATCGACCCCGTCTTCAAACCCTGTCGGCTCGGCACGAAAGAACGGGTCGCGAAGGGCAACTGACGAGGCAACGGGGAGGGCGGTATGTTGTTGGACGAAGGCTTGAGCGAGAATTAGTGGTGTGTGGGTTTGTAGGTGGGCTAATAGGGCGGTTGGGGGAAGTGTTGGGGGAAGAGGAGTTCTGAGACGGAGAGTTGTTTGGGGACGGGTTCCGGTGCCGGAGGGGAAGGGGATTGTTGAGGGGGTTGGACGGGGGTGAGGGGATATGAAGGGCCGGGAGAAGGATCGGTGATGTGGGATGGGGGAGGTTGGAGGACTCCGGAGGGTTGGTGGGGTTTGCATTTTGAGTTGGGTTGGATGTTTGGAATGTTCTTGTGTGGATGGAAATAATGTATAGATGAGGATAAGAGGAGGTTAATATGTTCAAACTAGGTTTGCAAATGTCAAGTCAAATAAGAAACAGAATATGGTCATAGCCCAACCCCGTCTGGTCTTTATACAAATGATGCACGATTATCAAACTCCAATTCACCTCATTGATCGACTCACTGACCACCAATAACTAATAACCGAACAATGTCAAAGCCAGTTGGGAACCTAAACTGCCACGTCCTACCTACCACCTGTAACAATGTCTTTGGCTCTTGGGTTCACTAAATGTTTTCATCACTTCATAAGCCTAACGTAGTCTGACGAAAGGAATCCAAGGCTTCGGGATTTGACTGATCCGTGGTAATTTAGGAAACACGGGTACGTAGACTGCTTTTGGGAATCTGACAGTCGTGGCTAAGTTTGTGTAGCTAATCTATTTTTGTTCTGGTACATGAATATCTATGTACATCTTCACTCTTGATTGATTGACGCACTATTTCTTTTGAGGTTACCTTGGCTTAGGCCGGGGGGGGGCTTCTATCGGCGGGNTTATCGTGTTGGACCTGCCATTTTAGCGGAAGGCTCGTGCTGATTATCGGGGTGGACGGACGGATGGTCAGGTCAGATGCGGTGTCTGTGGTCTGGAGCTTAGACTTTTTAAGAAATAGATTGGCGATGATGCTGACGTAGAAGGTGCATGTCATGTAGTTTTTTTATATTCACCATGTTAGGAAATGACCTAATGTCAAGACGTCTTAAAGTTGAACAATGGATTTTTATGCGGTTAGGGTTTATATGGGTGACGTAGGGTTTTGAGAGCTTGACCGCCACTTTT